>BPLR01009023.1:182500-297500 GCA_021605095.1 Caerostris extrusa | reverse complement strand
ATATCCCTAAATATAATTTTTAAGAAAAAGTTTTAAAGATCATCAAATAATAAACAAATATTGCATATAAACATTTAAAATAACCCTCACATGTATGCCTATAGTTAAATTAATTTTTTAAAGATCTTTGAAAGTTATAAGGATTATGAAATATAAGAAAAGAGAAGATAAATATATAATCTAAAGGTTTGAACATTCTGTTATGCTTATAAATTATAAATTTATCTCTTAAGTTAAACAAAAACTAATTTATTTCGCAGTTTGAAACTTTTATTTGCAGACATTTGAATTTCATCTATAAATATTTATCATATATTCACATGGAAATGGTATACTTCAATTAAAAATTTTATAATAGAAGTTAAACTACTTTTCTCAACTTCAAATATTTATCTACTCCTGAATTTCTGATTATTTCCTGGTACTCTTTTTAAAGTAAACATACAGGAGAAGCGATTAACTCGCTATGCTTTTATAAATTCCCTTTTAAACAATCGAGAAGAAAGCGAGCGGACATTTATTTTTTTTTTCAGTAGCATAAATTTAAGAAAAGTTTTGAAATATATCACAGCAATGTTATAAGAAAGGTAATTCAATTTCTAAAGACAAGTGGTACAAGCACATATTTAAAAGTTATAACACACACACACAAACGACGAAAGTAATAACAGGTTTCATAATGAACTGCTATCAAAAGTAAAAGTGCTTAAGTTATAAAAAAGGAAAGAATATGAGTCTAGAATCTATGTTTTTTTTGTCTGGTAATTTCTATATGTCATTCAACAAGTTATTCGTTTGCATGAGGTTAATTAGTTAATTTACAATTAGTTAAATTACAGTTAATAAATCAGATATCTCCCTACGTTATTAAGCGTTACCTGATGGCCAATTTTTAGCTCTCTGTTCTTTGGTATCACAAGTCTCAGATTCCTGGCGGTGGCGTGGATGTTTGTTATTGGTTCGAAGTGCACGTTATACTGTGGGACCCGTTCTAATAAGCCTAAAAGAATGTGAAAAAATGACCATATAGCAACAAACCAAACCTAGGTTATGTTAAGTCAAAGTTTTAACGCTAAATATACTATATTTGTATTTATATTCCCTTGAGCCGGTATTAGGGTTGGTTCATGTTAAACTCTATTCTTTACAATTATAGTGTTACTGAACAAAAATTTTATCATTTATCAGGATTAAAAAATTTAAAAAAATCCAGTAATAACCTTTCATTGTTTACAGTGGAGATTTCTATCTCCACTGTATATATCTCTGTGTACCTTCATCACCTTTTTTATAATGTGTTTATTAAAAACTTGGAATCATATTAAGATATCAAATTATAAATCAGTATTCGACATTTCAGTACTGCAAGAATCCTTTTGATGTTGATTTTAACTCGTCATAATGGAATCTTTGTATAGTTTCAGTAAACCACATACAGAAAGAAACAATTATAGTTTCAGCAAGCAATATAGAGACCGTGATTAATAGTTAATAACATATTCAGCCCTGTGGGTGGAATATGATACTTCATCTTTCAAGTCACCGTCAATAATTATTATCAGGTATAAACTCTTCTTAGTAGAAGGCACAAACACACTTCAAACAAATTTAAAAGAAAATTTCAAACAAATTTAAAAAGAAAGAAAATACAAAAAAAAAAAAAAAAAAAAAAACAAGGATGATGAACTTCTTCATTTTATTCAACACTTCAACTTCCTGTGCGAAGCGAGCACTATCATAAATAAAACGATCTGTTCTCTTTCGCCCCATTTGAAGGAAAGGCGATCGAAACCGATTAATTCCCCAGTAAAAATACAATAACAGTGCAAGAGAAGAAGATAAAGCACGACGAAAGGAAGGAATAAAAGAAGACACAACTCCAAGGCACTTCACCTTCAAATGATAATCCAATTGGGATAGCTGCCTAGTGATTGCTGATCATGGTTAGAGATGATTTATGTGCTTCGGGGAAGTACTATTTCCCAATGAGATGCAAACAGGCCGATCGGAAGGAAGTCCACACGCCTTCGCCATCAGGAAGGTGCTATCAATCGTCCTGGCAGGTGCAGAAACTTCGCTTCAATCTTGGAAGATTTGCAGCAGAATTGGGGAAGGTGTGCTTGATGTATTGGATTGCCTTGCGTGTCTATCATCACATCGGGAACTGCTTTTTTAAACGCGAATACCAATTCCCTGGAATTGATTGGGAAAGTTAAGTTTTCAGATGGATTCGTTCGCTTGTAAGTAGTAATAGCTTCGAAAGACGATTTTTAGCCACAATTTTTTCCTCCTGATGTTTTACCTGGGGCTTTTATTCGTGTTCAGCATTTTTTCCTTTTATTGCTGTTGTTGTTAAAATACGATGGTATACTTTTTTTCAATGTCTTAATGTGTGGTATTCGAAAAACATGGATCTAATGTGAATGCTTTTATTCAAACAAATATATCTATTAATGGAAAAATATGTATATATGTAGATAGTTATATATTTATTTCATGCATCAGTTTTGAGTATTAATGAATAAATCTTACGTGAATATTTTTATTTCAGCAAAGAAAAAAACCGTTTTATAACAGAAAAATATTTTCAGTTTTAGATAAAATATTTCACTGTTTGTTTCTCCTTAAATAATCTTAATCTTAATTTTGTTTTTGGATTATGAAATTATAAAACTTATTTAGCGAGTCTATTATTAATTTATACATAAATTCTATTTTTAAATAAATCGATTATAATTTTAGGAATTAGAAAGTCCTTGTATTGCGATTAATGATGATTGAAAACCTGTAAAAATCTTTTGTAGAAATTTATTTGTTTAGTATTTAATTGTTTGAAAAAATATGCAGGCAATTTAGTTATAAATATTCCTTTCTTAATAATATTTTATTTTCTGAAATTGATGTGTTGATAAAGATATTTTTTGTAGTAAAAATTATTTTTTTAAATATTCGATATCAATTTAAAGGAACGATTACAAAAACCATTAAATTATTGTAGTTTATAGCTTTGTTATTTTGTGGGAACGTTTAGATTTTTAATGATGCCAAAATATTACAAAAACACTCCCAAACAATTTTTTGGCCAAGATTGATTTAGATATTTTAATTGTTTTCATCTGGTCCGTGTACACGATAGTATTGATAAACTCCTTTATAATAATAAGCAGTACTCTAGAATAAAGGGAAAAATTCTTTTAGAAAGACTTTCAAGGGAACTAAATGCCAAGAGAATCTGAAGAATTCTAACAATGCTCTCCTGCTATTGGTGATCAACTCTCTTTCGCAAACTAACCAAATGCACTGATTTTTCAACATAGCGAAATGTTTTCACTGTTTCAAATTATCAGTGGGAATCCTTCCTTGGCCATATTGGTCGAATGAAGTCCGGCATAAAATGGCATTTTTAGTGCAATAAGGTGCGCATTTCTTCCCCTAATAATGGCGTAGACAATGAAACTATTTTTACATCCCCATGAAATCGCTTACCTTGATAAACCCCTTTACAATGATAAGCACCACTGCTGTTGTTTAACGTCATCTAAGATAGTGGAGACTAATTACTTCTAGGAAGACTTTCAAAGGTAATTGCATGCCAGAAACAATCCAAAAACTAATGATACTCTATGACTACACAAATCAGATGTTTTTACACAATCGGATAGAGTCCACACTTTATAAAATGCACTTGCATAACATAAGTCTTTACTGGGATACGAAACCTTGTCCTCTTAGCTCCAGGCTGCCACAAGACATGGCTAAAATGTCATTTTTATATAAAATGCATTGCTATAAAGTCAGTAGCTCATGCTTCAAGAAGATATATACTTTAACATAATGTCATGTGCTTTTTTATTACCTGAAAACCGCCCTTTTTTTATGCGTCCATAAAAAAAAAATTAGTATGATTATCTCACATCATTTATTTTTTATAACGATATCTTACCAGTGGGAGAATAAAGAGGATGGCATGAATTTTACTAAAACTTGTTGTTCTATTTGTTGTGCAGAATGAAGTTTACTGCGCTACTTTCTTCTCCAGAGGCAGAGGCAATCTCTGACTTTTGAGAAAAAACCAGAAACGTTTAAGGCCATCCAGTTCTAGCTGCAGTACTCAAAAATCGATTGAATTTCAGAGGTTTCTTTCCCAAGCCTAATTGTGCTAGCCCCCCATAAAACGCAGGCATGCACGAATTTTGCGCGCTTCTATATCCGGAAAGAGAACAATATTGCTTTCCCTTGGACCATAAAACGCGATTTCTTCTTTAGATAGGTAAATTAATTTTAATAGGGCTTCTCTTTTGCGGTTCTGACGGCCGAATGTTAAGGAATCTGGAGCTATGCATCACAGAAGTTGAGCGATATCAAATTCTGATTGTAAGTTCTTGCGTTTGGGTAATGTAAACCTATCAATGGAATGGTATTTTCGTTTTCCTATCTAACATTTCAAGGAGAAAATACTATAAACTAAAACTGTAAATTCCTCTTTGTGGGACTTAAGTCTATAAATTCTGAGATGGAAATAACAAAGATGAGAGTTTAGTTCTTTGGAATTGCATCACTTTATGGAAATAAAGTAAAATAAATTTTTTGTTTGTGCTATTTTATGGTACAGAAAATAGGACATTTTTTTGGTTACGAATAATGACAATGGAGTAGAATACCTGCATCCAAATTTACATTCTTTTAACCAAAATATTGTAAGAATATGTTATTTATTGAATTAGAGGATATTTTTCAGGTAAAATGTTTTAATTTAAAAATTTAATTTTGTATCTTATTTGGGTGAAATTTTGGGTTTGTTTTAATCTACTAGAATAATTATTTTGACATCATTTGATAATGATCTTGAAAAGAAATGACGATTAGCATTCTGTGTATCTAAACTGAGAGAATTCAGTTGGATACTTAACAAACATCACACAAAAGCACAAATTCCAGTGTCTACTCCGGATATGAGTATTCTAATTTTGTAGACTTATAAAATCTTTCATTGATTTTGACGAGGAAGGTGGGAGACCTTAAATACAGTTCCAGGGGTATTCATTTCCAATTACAATTCCATAGTCGACCAACGTTTACAAAACGAAGGGTTGCTTCCATTATAAATTTGTCAACAACTTTAGTTGGAAGAAACAAAGTCTCATATTGGAATAATGTCATATAACGATAATTTATAAGTAATTAAAAAACTTTTAAACATAATTCTTAAAATACCTCAAATATTACTATTTTTAGATCTATTTCTCTATTCATTGATTACTTTCTCGTTATATCTATTAACTATTTTGTAATTACTCTAAAAAAATGCTTATAATTTTTCCCCATCTAATGCCAATAAGTCTAGGAATTTCAACTAAGAAACTCTTAATGTTTAATAAATACTGGTATTATTATGTATAATAAGGTGCTACAATGCGTCTTAGAACAAAATTTTACTTTTATATTAGAGGAAACAAAAAGTAATAGCAATACAATTATAATACACAAAACTGAAAGCTTTTAGTAATTCCGAAGTAATTTAATATAAAATGAAACACTTTTATATAAAAACGGGCGATTTTTTTTTTTTTTAATTTTAGTTATTTGTTATTCATTTTGGAGGTGCCAAAATATTATGATCATTCATTTAATAGTTTTTCTTTTTCTGTACTAAAGCAGCTTTCTAAGTAATTAAAAAAGCGCTTCTATTCATTAAATTTTCATCTTGAACTCGATAATGGGCTTTAGCTGAACAAACCCACTCAGACGGTTTTATTGAATTTGCATATTAATATAGGGTTATCCAGACGGATGGAATTCCTTTTAAATCATAAAATTTTCTGTCGGGTCTTTTATAGTTTCGTAAAGTGTATGCGTCTCAAAAGTTTATACAAAAGAGGGCCATATGCACCTTTACCAATAATGCTATGAATGTAGTATATCATCATCGATTTTTAAAGAAATTTTTAAATTTATTTGCGCATACACAAGGAGTAATTTGATGGTACTAGTTCCTCGTCCTTATGAGTTTAGTATTTTACAGATAATGAAAGTTTATGTAAAACTTTTACCTCTTTGGACCAGTAGCAATAGAATTACTTAACGTAATTTTTCTTTAAAATCAAATAACAGCTAAGAGAAATACCTTATTTTGATCAAATATTTGTTAAAAATATTTTTTTAGTGTTGTAACGCGTTTCTGCTTCATAAATAATCAGAACGTTTATTTATAAACTGTAACATAAAGTTTTATTAAATTTTATCAAATTTCAAACTCGTAGCAAGCAACACTAATAACAGTGGAAAAATTATCCTTTGCACTGATTTCCTCTACATTCAACTCACTATTAGATTAACCCTCGTCAAGTAGATAATACTGATGTTATAATTTATAATCCAAAGAAGCCAGATGTTACAATATCCAAAGGCATCAGAGGCGCCAAATTTTGAGATATATCTTTCCATTAGTAGTACAAATTTAATAGCTCACATAGAGGTGTATTGTTTTGTAGAAGAATATCCTCGTGTATTTATGTATATTTTTCCTTAGATTATAGAAGGGTCCTCCTGTTCCCATAAACATACCACAATAATCCTAGATGGTAATTTTCAGGGTGATTGCTTTGCATGTTTTGTGGCAGAAAACTAAGAATTTCCGCTGTCAATCTGATCTTTGAAATAAAGCACTTGCATACGCCATCACACAAATCTGGATTTCTGAAAGTCGTGGATGGGAAACTATCACATGAACTCACATTGCCAGGCTAAATGGGAAGCAAATTCTCACCATGTACCTTGAATATTGAAGTGAGCACACACTGTCTCACATCCTCCGCATTTCAAAAGTGAAGTTTACTATGGAAATTCACAATGCCTGTGCACACTAGTTGCAAGAGGTCTCTTGCTAGATGGTTTGCAATACCTTTGTATCACGGGGGAATGTGTATTTATACGTTGGAATTAAAACTTTGGTACTGAATGAAATCAAGAATTTGTTATATATGAAAGTTATCTCAATTGGAAATAATTGTAGCTAAATAATTATATATGAGACACTGATAAATTATTAATTTTTGAAACAAATTTTAATGGGAAGTAGTTGACCACTACATTAAATGAGTCTTGTTGGAAATATTGTGTCATTCATGGAGAGAATGATTCATTGTCTCGGTTTTTAATGAACTTCAGATGCCTTCAGGTGCACTTTTCTTTAGCTCTTCTGAAGATAATTTATAAACGCAAAATAGATGATATACGTCAGAAAAAGAAAAATTATTAGTGCAAGTTTTATTCAATTTGGTTGCATGTTCCGAGCATTAAAGAGAAAGGCAAAAGATGTATCAGTTTCAAGTTTCTTTGTAACTTTTTTTTTGTTTCAAAAGCCCTATTATCAATATTACATTATCCATAAGCAAATTGTTATATTATTTAATAAAATAAAGAAAAAAATTTAAAAAATTATTACTTGAGTTCATATATAAAAGTTAAGACTAACGATAGAAACCATACATTGTTGCAAAATAACAATAACAACTGCATTCACATAACTAAAATAGTCCTAAAAACTTCATATAAAAAACTAATACGTTATTATAATTTCAATGTTTCCTGTTCTCTCAAGGTACATTATTTTCTGTCAGTGTGAAATCTGTTGTGAGTTAATTATAAATGCGATTAGGTCAAATAGCGGTTTAAATTATGCTAATGGAATTGCAGAGAATTGTGGTCAGGAAGCGGTTCCGAATTCCTGTTCCAGCATCTTAATTTGTAATGAAATATGCACTCAAATATTCTTAGTCATTTCAGCTTACGTACAGTTTCTCGTTCGGTTTCACTCAACCTAAGGCCACATTCAGAATGATCATAATAACTTGAATTAAAGGAAATTTAGCATCATGTTAATGATTAATAGTTTATAAAGCGTAACATTTTATTATGGTAATTTTCATAATACTTTCATATACCCAATTTAAAAATTGTATTATATTTATTCTTTATATAAAACTACTTCAAACGAAAATGGATACATCCATTTAAAATAAATATAATTCGCTTCATTTTCTAGATTATTTGCAATAATAATTGATAGAATTTTAAATTATTTATATATTTTCGATTTATATGAGACAAAACTTTCAGATTTCTCAAAACTATAGAATGTACTATAGTTACTATAGAACTACTTTAGTTACTACGACTCACTATAGATTGTTTTATAGATCTACAGATTACAAAAATAGATTTGTAATTCAGACAATTATTTCAATGTTTATCTAGATGTGGTGAATGATAGAACGTGTTTTATATTATATTCAAATTTTGACTCAATTTGTATTATATACATAAATAATAAATGTTAAAACAATGAACTCGAAATTAAGTAAGCACATTCCTGTTATAATGAAATTATTAAGCATTCTATTGTTTTAAGGAAGTTATACAACAATTAATAATTCAATTTTCAATCGACGTATTGTTCTATTCAAATCATTGATGGTGAAGATTTTGCATTAAGCCATTGAAAGATTTGCATTATTTAAATTAATTTCCATGTAAATGTAATATAAATTTTTATTTATTTGAGCCTAATATGTGTACATTGGATTAATTGATTGTATTACGTTTTGAGAACTCATTTGATTAATTTAAATGATATTCTATTGAATGATGACTTTTGAATGCTATTGTATTCTTGTTGAACTGGCCTCATATGCTATGCAACACTTTATGATAATTTTACTATACAACATTAATACTTAGTACAGATTATTTTTGGGCATCACATAGAAATAAACAGTCGTTAATTAATCGGTGGTAATGAAATATTTGTATGATTAATATAATCATTGTGATCAAAATAAAAAATAAAATATCATATGATAATGGTAATGCATACCTTGTTATTTTATTTTCGGTGAATTTCAAAATTGCATCCAGTTATTTTCTAAATGGTTATTAAATGTATCCAACATATTTACAATAAACAAAACTTGGAAGTTGAAGAATTAATGCCCTATTTGTATATTACTAAAAAGAATAACTGTAGAAAATACTATTTGTTTATTAATTTAATTACATAATATAAATATGAAATATCTGCTTCAATTTAAGAAATACATGCACCCTAAAAGATTATATTATATCATAAATTAAGCGCATACTGATTGAATTTTAACGCATAATATTTCAGAAAATATGAAAGAATTGAAAAATTATAATATTTTTAAATGATTCAAAACGTGCTGATTCTCATCAAACATTAAAAAAATTATACGAAATAAAGTCATTTCTCTGTATTCGGAAATTAATTAAGCCCTGTCTTTCCAATAATGAGCGGAAAACTCAGTTTTCAATAATTGTGAATTCAATCATTCATAAATATCTGAAAATTAGATTTTCTGATATTCTTCGTTTAACATTTGTCGCAATCAATATTTGACTTAATTTCCATCGTTATTTCAGACATTAGTAACGTTTTTATGACCAACAGAAAATTTAAGAACTTTCAAAGTAAATGAACCATTAAATAGGACCCTAGGAAGCTAAAAAATATTCTTCATATTAAGCAAAATCAAAGAGTAACGAACATGTAATGAATTTATCCTCCGAAAAGAATTAAAAAATAAGGAAAAATGATTAATTTTTCTCATTTCAGAAAACATGGAATTCTTATTAATTCTGCTGAAAGAGACTGAAACAGTGTTTCAATAACTTTTTAACTAGAAATCTTCAATTATAAAATTGTATCATTTTTACCTCATTTAATACTTTTTTCTGTTTGGATTTCATTAAGTTGAAGTTTTTTTTTTATTTATTTAGCTCTCCTTTACCATCTGTTTGGGATTTAATATGAAGTATTCTTTTTATTTATTTATTTTCATAAAAATGATAAGATTCCTGTCTTTGGCGGAATTATTACTTTTTCTTAAATAAATATAAGTATTGAATAAAAAGGAAAGAAATAATGTACTTTAAGGTTTTAGCAATGGTCTTGAGAAACCTGGGAACCCCTATCATGTTGGGTTTCCTAAGCAAGTTTGGTTTGGTTTGTCGCTCTATGGTTATTTTGAGCACCCTTTAGGCTAATTACACCGGGACCTACAGTTTAATGTGGATTCGGTACCACTAAGAAACATCCATGCCACCGCCAGGATTCGAAGCTGAAGCACCAAAAGGCCAGTATCAGGTCGCTACGAAGTAGGAGAGACTGGTTTGAAAGATGACAAAAATGTTTAATCGAATACTTAGTTGTCTATTCAGGTAACTGGCGCTATAAACTTACAGGCTGGATTGTATTTGCGTTCAATCCAGGGGGGAAACTGCGACACTGGTAATGTCACCTTTTGGAGATTTTCATTCAAAACTATGCTGCCGAAATGTAAATGCAATGCCAGTTTCTCCTTACTTTGCCTTAGGTATCGCTGAATCTGTTACTTCTGTTATTATAGCGGAAAATGGTATCATTTCATTTTATTCGACATGAGATTATTTTTTACGATGAGATTTATTTTTTACGAAAGTTGTTAGTACCTGATGAATTTACGTCAACAACTTTCTACCCAAACCCATAAATGCTTTGAATAATATATTATAAGCAACTTAAAGTATTTATATAATTTTTTGATATTAATAATAATTCATGTAGTTATGAATTGCAAAATATATATTACATTTTCCAAGACAAACTGATTTCAGAAATATACACGTACCGGAAGAAATATTTAACTTTGTCATTTGTTCAAAGTAACTATTATAAACTCAAATTTTCAAATGTATTTAAAATTAAAATATCTTTATCATGTTTGCAAATTTTATGGCTTCCATTATAGTATGCTATTATTTTGGATGTTTTCACGAGTGTATTTTTAAAGTGGCCATTGAGTTTATCGCTAATCCCCAATTTTCTACACCCTTGAAGAAATCTTCTGAATCAATATCTTACCTCTTGCACTACTCTCTATTCTTTTAATGTTATGTCAACATATAATTTCTCGAGAGGATATGTGTTTTTGTAGTAAAAAAAAAAAAACTGTTGAGCCGTATAAAGTCAAGTAAGCATTTCATATCTTTCAAAACCCATTACATTTTTTATTACTAAAGCCTAGCTGGTAACAATAGAAAAGTTTATTTTGTTTTTGAACTTCTCATCGTTATGTACTTTCAGTTATGATAACGTGAAAAGCTCTGTATGCTTATCTCATTATAATGTGGGCATAGAATTGATAAAATCTCTCATCCAGATGTACAAAGAAGTGCATTCGGCTTAAAAATTGCTAGCATGAAGGCTGTAATTGTGAGCAAAATGCTGTTTGCGATTTTCTGCAAATATTACTTTCTTTTTTTTTTTTTTTAATTATTTAAGGAGTTATTTGTTTTTTACAATATGTTAATATGATTATGCGCTTCCATTATTATTTTAATATAAAAATTTAAGGAATTTAAAATCTAATAAAAAATTTAGAATAATTTTGAAATTGTGGTTTTTATTGAAAAGAGAATCGGAAAAAATATAATTTGTTTTTAAAAAAATTAAAGTTCAGTACGAAAAAAAAAAATATAGCCTTAAAATATGTGGGCTTTTTTGTTGTTGTTGTTATTAATAAGTTAAAAAATACATAAATGTAGTAAAATAACTCATCAAAATTTATTGATTTTGATTCAGATATTTTTATGAATACTGTGTTTCAATCATTGTAAGCCTAATTGTAAAATCTCTTAAGATTTTAAATCAAAAATACCATTTTTTCACTATTATGATGACTAGCTTAGATAACTGCAAGTGTATGTGTAGTCAATGATTATTTTCATACTTTTAGAAGTAATTCGGGAAAAATGTTGTTTCTTACTTATATTCTGTATAAATCTGCATCTTTTCTTAACCAGTCGAACAGAGATTATGTCTCCTCTCTTGTCTTCCAAATTTAAAATATGCTGTTGTCCTTAAAAATTATTTACAAAAATTTCAGGACTTTGCATTGAATGGCACTTTAAATTTCCATCCAAATCTACATAATGCTCGATCCGTGGCCCAGTGGTAAAATATACATCAATGTGAGACTCGACAGTGATTGTGATAATGTGTGTAGAGTATCTTATAGCCCATTATAATCCATAATATCCACAGTCGGATTTCCTTGTGGGAGTTTTTTCGATACGATACGAAAATGCAAGATACTTAAACTTACATATCTTTCTGGAAGGCAATGTCCTCCTTGCATAATCCATCAGTGAGGTGTTCATGGCATACGTAAGATGAACACGAGTGGGACCAGTTTTAAAGAAAAATCAGTAGATCAATAACATTCAGAAAATTTTAATTATTCATTATTTTTTGCACTATTTAAATATTTTATTTTGCAGTTTAACACTTACATCAAGACACCCATTATAAATAACATTCCTGCTTCAACGATGTGAAACGAGCTCATTTTTTTTTTTTTTTTTTTTTGCTATATTCATTACAGTTAAAAAAGATTTCAAACATAATCTTAATGATTAATATTAAAGATTAAAAAAATATACTTTAGTTTTTACTTTTGATAAATAAAGAAAAATTTGCTGCTAAATCTGCACTAACGAAATACCCCACAGCTTTAATTATCTTTCTTATAGGTCGTAATAACTGTCTCTTCGATGATACTTAATCACACTTGGACGTAAATTAGCTGTTTGATTACAGAGTTTTGCGAAAAGAATAGGCAAGCCGTTCTGCTTAAAATAACAGTGTCCACTACCGCTAATAGCCATCGGTAATTGTCTGGAATTAGTATAATTAATATTCCAGCGTGTTTTTACGGATAATATTCGTTCATTTATCGTGAAAGATGAATGCTCAATCAAGAAAAAAAAATATGTTCTTCCTTGCCTTTACGCAAGCATATTTTTCATTAGTGAAATCTCAATGATCTGAACTTCATGAAAGAAAATAACTTTTCGTAAGAAAACAAAAGTTGTTTTATATTTTATTTAAACATGTTTTAGATTCTTCTTTAGTGTTTCTTATAATTAATTTATTCTCACGTGGGATCATTTAATAATAAAAATATAAAATGAATTTTATTTTTGTATTAAACATAAGTGTGCCACAGGATTCACTTATGCACTGTGCCGCGTACAATCTCATGTTGGTTGATTATGAATATTGTTTTTCGTGAAGGCTTTTAGGCGTAACTTCCAAACATTTGCGTATCGTATGGAAAAATTCCGGAAAATACCCATCAGACAGCTTCAATATACGCGTTTATACACGTTCTCAAATGCCATCGAATCTCTCGTTTCTGACAGGGAATACATTTAATTACATATAAATTTATTATAACACTCCTATTATATCCCACTGATAGCACGCATCACCCAGCGGACAAAATGACGAGGTTTCATACATGTAGATGACGAATGTTGGAGACACTGCTTTGAAAAGGTTTGGTGGAGTTTATAGCACAACGATTTTATACCAACAATTTGACTCTTTTTGTTTCTTTTTCCTAGTTTTCTTCAATACTACAAGCAAATTTGTAGCAGATAGGTATGAAATTCCTCCTTCCACCATATAGCCCTGGAACAAATTTGGTTTATCTATGTGGTTGCATATAATTTTAATGGGCCTATAAATTATTGTAAAGAAATGCAAGGAAGGATTTCAAAAAAACATTTTTACAAATTAATATGAATTTTCATTAATTTTTCTTGATTAGCTTTCCTCTAAAATAATTCTTTTGTCCTAGTTATTAGTCCTTGTTATTAATACATTACTCTGGCTAATAGTAAAAAAAGTAATGGCGATCGAAATAAAGAAAGCGTAAGAAAAATAGCGTAAAAATGAAAATATGTATACTTTAAATTAGTGGAATTAAAACTATACTAGCATAAGGCATGTGCTCCTTTCGAAAATCACTTTATTCTAAAATATTTCATCTCCTTTTCATGCTTATAAATGTCAAGTTAAAATGCTTCTTTGTCAAAATCAAAGGATATGTTGACGATTATCCCATAGCATGAAGTTGAATATCGGAATTTTTTTTTCATGTAAAAGATTTTTTTATAAATTTTTAAAAGTTATTCTCTGAAATATAAACGCATTTTTAGAAGCTAACCCTTTAACAAAGTGTTTTTATCTAAATGAAATAATTGTTTTAATTCGTTAATCACATAATTGTTCCTGGATTCTTGAGAAAAATGTTTTAAATATTTTTTTTTTCAAAACTCTTTCTGTACCATATCGGGTTTTATAAACCATCTTATGGCTTTCTAATTTGAGACATGATTTTGCTCTGTATCTTTACAATGCCTGTCAACTAAATGAAAAGTTAAAATTTTTCATCTGCTTTTATGTATTAAGACATCCCCCCCTGTTATTCTTAGATAAAACTTCCAACCCAACACTACAGTGCAATCAATAGAGTAACCCTGCTGTTGAAAATGAGAAAAGCAAAACTTAAAAAAAGTGCTCGTAAGACAAAATTTCTTCCCCTCTTTCGATAGCACACTGTTTTTTGCCGATCATGATAGCAGCATCCCTGAAACGATGGAAAACTCCGGAGAGGTTAGGCCATAACATTTCTTTTGTTATAGGCCAGACTATCTCTTGCTGTTACTCCTTGTCTTTGGTATCACTCGCTAGGATTCCGTGCCAAGTCCTCCCCTACGAAAATAGACATATAACATGAGTCAGTATTGACATTACTTTCGGCCTAGAAGTTGTAGACGGCAAGTCCCTCCCTGAAAAAGCTACTTTTCTTGAGAAACAGCTTCAAAAGGGAAGAATTTTCGGTCGTTTGGCTTTGCAAAAAGAGCTTTTCGCCTTCTTTACTGCCCTAGAGCTTCAATTTTGGCATCCTTTGAAGTGTTGGTTAAGTTTTTACCATCATATTCACCTCCTGTTATCTAACTTATTTTTTTGATTCAAATTCAAAGAAACTTTTTGATTACGTTCAGAAATGTTTGCATACTTTTGATAACTCATACACCAAAGAGACAAAACAAAATCCAATTAAATACATTGAAATAGTTGGAACCACAGTTGATAAAGATGTATGTGTATTTTTTTTTTCTTACACATATTAAGATAATTTTGCAGTTTATACTACCATTTTAGTATAAACTGCAAAGTTACAGTAGTTTATATTATTATTTCCATTAATTACTTGTTTTTGCAGTTTCAACGACGAATATTAAACATCTGCAAATCGCAAAACAATCGCATAATTTATTAACAATCTTATACGATTGTTTCATATTGTATGATTGTTTATAACTATGCTGTTGCTCATAACTGTAACTTTATAAGTATGGATAATTAGATAATTGCTGAGTGTGTCATGTGAATTCCTTGTTTCCAAATGGTATTACTTATTTGCTTTGCATTTATACAGTGTATATTTAGTATAACGTGTTCCACTAATGTATACCACATGCAGCCAAACACTGATAATGGATAAATAATGTTTTCGGAATGGGAATTTAAGAGTAATTGTTTTGCATTCACATATTCTAAGGGAGAAAACCTGTGTATAATCCACACGACACCTAACCGTCAATAAAAGTCGCTTACACAAGCTGTGGTAATCTATCGAGTTTCCCGATTTCTAAAATAAGTAACAATTAAATGAACCAACAGACAAATCTTCTCCGCGCTAACTATGGCTCATTACCCTTAAAATCACGAGTTAGGCCACAGATAAAGAGAAGAAAAAAGATACAATCAGGCAAACCAAGTAAAATAAAATACGAATAAAATTCAATGTTAAAAAATCAAATAATACGCAATAGGCTAAAATAATTTTCTAGTATAAACAAAATTAAATTGATAATCTTATCTTTGGATGTTTAACATTATAATAAATTCATAATATTATAAATTCATAAAGGAATCGGAAGCTTTGTGGATAAAACATCTGATCGAGTGTCTGAATTTGGTGAGTTCAGATCGGAACCCGAATTGAAAACCGAGGTATGCGCCCAATATATTTTAATCTCTCAAATATTATCATTAAAACTCTTGATTATTATGTGAGAGGGATTGGAACCCAAGCCCCCATACAGCCCCCTCAAACTACTCGGTCTCTACAACTGCGGTGGCAAACTAAGAGAACAGAGTAGCAGCACCCTTGAGTTACATCCTCGCTAAAGAACTGAATAACTACTCTTGTGACAACTAGGTAACTACTCTTGTGACGAATTACATCAGCTTAAAATTTCCAAAATTTGAAAAGAACATTAAGCTTTAAATCTAAAACGTAATTTGTTTCATATTATCAGAATACAATTGCACAAACTACTATTATTCGAAAATGATAAAATACATCTTCACAAAAAAATTTAAAAACAATGCCATTTTTATTTTTCTTCAATATGTATAAATTGAACTTGTATGAAAACTTCCAATCATTTTTAAAAATCATTTTTTATATAATCTTTATATTTATTTTATTTATTATTTTTTTATTAAAAAGTTTACAAAAAAATCCCTACGTATTATAAATTATGCGGGGCTTACAAGAAGTAATTAACAAATCAATGACAAAATATTAAAAACATGAAATAAATGGTAAATTAAAAAGCATGCATAATATTCTAAAGAATAATAAAAAATAATAGAGAAATAGAGAACGGCAAGAATTTACAAAGGTTGTAAAATCAGACTTGTTATTAACAAGTTGACAAAAGTGTGGCGGCCATTTGCCTTTTTTGAAGTGTTAGCTATTTCCTTAAAATTTGTCTAGGATGTTGAAGCCTGGAGCAGCTAAAAGAATGTGATCGATATCCTGCACTTCACCAAAATTGTAGTTGCAAACATCAGTTGAACATAGTTTAAATAAGAGTTAAAATTGCCATGTCCAGACATAAACTGAGTGATAAAGTCAGTAAAAATGATGAGCTTTCTAAACCTTTGGGGAACAGAGCGAAAATATGTACGTCTTCGTGATAGAGATAAGGAGTGATTCTATGTAGAGTAATTTCTACAGATTATTGATCTTGTCTTTGAGAGTTCTTATAAAATTAGATTTTAATATAGAACAACATTAATTTGAATGTCCGTTTGGTGGTTTCTTTTGAGAACCTGTCAGCTCTTTCATTGCCTAATATTCCTGTAATATTTTTCAGTGATGGTAGAGAATACTTGAAAATTACACATTTTGAATAGACTCATTTATTCATTGATCATTTATCATTTAACCTATTTTACACATTTATACAATCTAATGCAAGTTTAATGCATAACAATTTGTCAATAAACTCGTACATTTATTACAATTCTTTATCGACAGTATTCTAATTCATGACTATTTTTATAGATGGCGTAGGTGAAATCAGCTTTGTTATTCATTTTACTGCCACCAATATAACAAGCTATTGGGAAAATCTTCTTTACAATTATTGTTATAAGTAATAATATTGATTGATTCTCTTGGACGGATGCAGTAGAGCTGAAATTGTCATTGGAAAGTAGTAGATATTTAGAAAGGATTGGTTGAAGTTTTTCCGTAATTCTATGTTATTCAAAATACTGGTATCTATCGGTGAAAAAACCGATGAGGGCAAAAGTAGAATCATAACTAATTCTACAATATCCATAAATAATTCACAACATAATGTATCTCTATACTCATTGAAGCAATCTAAGCGTGATCTTTTTGTGTAGTATAGAACCCCATACTTTGGAATGAAAAGTATGGGGTGAAAAATGAAAAATAATGAAAGGCATAATACATTGTTTATAAATAATGGAAGTAACATTTGAGTTAATTCCAAAAAAGTTGCGAGTAATTTGGTTTAATCTAAACTGTAATTAGTTAGATATATCTACATATATGAATTTGTTAGATATATCTTAAACAGGATTTTCCAGCACAGTTTACTGTCTAGGAAGTGCCCTAGATAAATCACTCCACTCACGACGGAAAGGGGAAGTCTGTTAAGAAATTAATGATAATTTGAGGAGAAAAAAATTTTTAACAAAAATTAATTTTGATTTCATGAGGTTGAACTCTAGCTTGAGTGTTTGTAGCCAAACTGAAGGAAAGTTTAAGGTTTCTTGAGCTTTAGTAAAGAAATTAGATTCTAGTCTGATTTGAAAACACAAAAGTAAATCGTCAGCAAATGCAATAGTTTTGCAGCAACTGAAGCATCCAAGTTTCGCCAGCAGATCATTAATTATTATATTCCAGAAGACAGAGCCAGAAGGAAATCCCTGAGGGCATCTCCTCAGAAAATGACCTTCTTTTTCAAAGCACATTCCAAAGTGATTATAGTTTTGTTGTGCTCTTCAAGAAACCGTGTACTGCAGAGAAATGATGCAGGAAGTATCATTTGTTTCAATACGTTTAAAATAGTTTGATACCATGCTTGATGAAAAGTTCATGTTTTACCTTAACAAAATTATAGAGGTGTGAATTTTTTTAAAACTTTTCCACAATATTCTTCGAATGCAAAATAGTGTCCTTTGTACTTTTTGCGCTGTAATTCCATATTGAACGACGTTTCTAAGAAATTTCCATTTTGTAAAAATATTTCGAGTAATTTTTTCAAAAGAAGAAAACAGGCTAATACATCGAATAATGTCTAGATGGTAACTTTAAGAGAAGTATTTTGGAATGATACATACTTTTCTCCATACATCTAGAAAATACAGGACTTGAACATAAATAAAGGTCTTGAAATTAAACGAAGAAGACATGTGATGAAATTACATTATGATCTAGATACTATCTGATCTAGGAGTCTTTTGAACTCCCAAATTTGGGAATCATATTGTTGACCCCAGCTTGAGTAAAAGAATAATCTGGAATAGAAAAAAATTTAGTCCTAGCAAATGAGCACCATTGCTTAAGAAAATTTGAGTTGATTTGCCTGTAATTAAATGGAAAGGAGTTTTCATATATTGCATCAATATTTGCATCCAAATATTCTCCCCAAACAGAAGATGAATACCTATAATTACATGTTTCTTCCTGAATTTTTTTAATCCCGTATATGTATACAATATTGTTTATCAATATTATCAATCAAATCAATTATATATCAATCAAATGCATTGTTGATATCAATATTATTGAAACAACTTTTCCGGGGATTCGATTTTGCATCAACAAGTATAGAATTATATTCTCATGACAATTCAATTTATTTTTGTTTAAACAATTCCTTCATGAATTAATTTTATATCTTCTGATATCTACGCCAGGTTGGGTTTGCTTTTTTTAATACTTTTTTTTTTTTCTCATACATAATTTCAATTGACCACCTGAGAACATTATGAACTCCAGTTTTTGTATGGGTATAGAGGATAACTACGACTGGAACAGTAGTGATCAAAACTGTTCAATGAATGAATTTAAAGAGGAACAATCCGAACAATTATTAAAAATTTCAGAAAGGAAGGGAATAAAGTTGCAGCAAGTATTATAAAAATAGTTTCAGTCTGCCTTTTTTTGGGGTTGAAGTTTACCCAAGGTACCTTGACAGGAGGAGTAGAAAATGAGATTTAAAATTCAATCCTGTGATGAGAGAGATTCAGAATCGGACAACATGACCGCAACATGAATCATAAGACATTATATCTGTTCCAACATCCATATAGCTAGTGCGAGAAGATTAAAAGGCTGGTACACAATCTTCATGAATAATGAAAACATTATTTGAATAAATAAATTCCCAGATTTTTTTACTGCCAGAATAAGAGACTAAACTATAATTCTGATTTACTGTTACTATCTATTTCACCAATAAATTTTGCAATATTTTTATCCTGAAAGAATTTATTTATTTGCAAAAATACAGATCTATAATTTTTGGAGGTTCAAAGTAATAGGAGAGGAAAACGTAAGTTGAATTTTTAAAATTAATGTTTAAAGTTCCCGTATTATAATCAGTGTTTTCTAAATCTAAGAAAGTTATCTAGCTAGAGCGAATAGTTATAGCACCTTTTGATTGTCACCAAATTAAAAACGGAATAGATCCTATACTAATTTGGAAAAACAGGATAAGTGCCATTATAAAATAAGGTTCTTGAATTAGAGAAACGTGTATGTAATCATTTTATACGTTGAAAATGAACTGTTGTGTTGCAGATTTGAATATATACAAGTTTTGTCTTCATAGCAAATTTTTGAAAATGTTAACCCGATATTTCCATGACTAATTTATGTATGGTTTTTAATTTTAGCATTATATATCATACATATGACACATTCTTGGATTTTTTGCAACGGTTTTCACTTTTATGTGATTCAGAACATTTGAAGCATGTTACATTATTTCGACATTCGTTTGATAGCTGGTTGTATCCAATGCCATCTATTTATTGCCAGAAAAGTCTTCAATTTTGCAAACCATCCAATCGATGCGTAAATCTGAGATTTTTACGCAGTTTTTTCGCACTGGAGGATGAACTTTTACATGTTTTCGAGTGTTGAAACTTTTTCAAGAGGAAGAGGGAGTTCGTTTGGTTCCAAATTTTAATCGGAATCCATGGTGTCTGGATTTTGTTCTGGATTGATATTTGAAAACTCTTGTCCCTTATGTAATTTGGAGCATTTTTTAATAGCATGGTAACATTTTGTAGAAAAGAAGAGGTGAGTTCACATTTCTTCTCAACTTCCGAATTTTTTTTTTCTATCTTAAGAGAGCAATACTTCATCAAATTTCTGCTAATTAAGTTATGTTTTGTGTTTTCTACTCAAATTCGAATTTCCGAGGATTAATTAACTCTTTGAACAGTTCTTTAATGTCATATTACGAACGGTTTTTGAAATGCTCGTGCTAACAATTATATTACACGCTTGAGTATAGTTAGTGGTATTTATTAATATAGTCTTTTTTTCACCCACAGATACAATGCTTGCGTAGGAGGGGCTTTGTATAATGTCTTTTATGGTTTCAATGCTTGCATTTACAACTAGTTACTTCTCAATTGATTAAGAAATGAGAAACTTTAACTTATACAATGCTGTCTTTTCATTCTCTGGCACGTCAGGATTCATATTGAATCTTGAAACCAATGCAAATTTCAATAGTATCGTAACATTCTTGTAGAGATACGTACGGAATGTCGACGCTATTCGACGCCCTCTTATATTCTCATCTTAATCAATTTTGGATGAATAACTAACAACTAGTTCCACAACATATGAAGTAAGCACATAAATGTGTTGCTGCAATTACATTACACGTCTCCTATTGAAATTTATTATCTGAATACAGATATTTTAATTTAAACACACTCACGTATGCTATTCCTGTAAATTGTTAAATAATACATATACTTTTTATATCAATGAGACCCATGTCAATAATGAAAAAAAATTATACTGGAATTTAATTTAATCAGTTGTTCAAAATGTACTTACAGGCAAGTGAAGGAAAACATGAGAAGTATATTTATGTTTCCAGTAGTTATGAAAGAAATTGTTCCATTCTGTATTCTGTGGAATTTATTTTTGAAGCCTTCAAAACTTCTCATTAAGAAAGCAAAACTTTTATTTTCCACGATTTGTGGAAAAGAAAAGCACAATATTCATTAATCCAGATTACTAAAAATCCAGTGAAAGAAAGCGTTTACAAAGCCCTTAAATCCTTTTCGGAAGAACTAAATCATTGTTGCCTTCGTAGCTAAATTTAGATATACGGATAATATAGAAAAAAATAGTCAAAATATAAAACAAATAAAATTAAGCTCTTTAATGATATGAATCAGCATATACCCATGTAAAATAACTTGTGTACATGTACAAACAAACATGAATTTATGCATCTATAAATTCAGTTCATAAAAATTTAAATAGAAGTAACCTATTCACACAAAAAATAAAATGAAAAAATAGAAAATGTCCGATTCATTATTTGTAAAAGATAAAATTTTTCATTCTTTCGCTAATGCCTTTGTACTGACTATTCACCCTTCGATATGTAACCATTAATGTGCAGTCTTCACCAACAGAGCAGAATAATGGGTTACATACAAGCATTTTATCAACAACAGAACATTTCCTATCACGAATGCGGAAATATTTATTTTCCGTATGTGTTTAAAATAACTTTCAAATACCTGAAAGTTTTTAATGTTTTTCCTGGAAACTGAAAAGACCACGCCTGAAGCTTAAAATAAAAGAATGAGATGGCATTCACACAAAGCCTTTCCGTTTGCAAAGAGAAGCGTTACTTTGATAACATCAAAGCAAAAGTAGCTTTTGAGAATGTCGAACAGTCCATTATTTTTGAAAATATAATATTTGTATACCATTATTTATTCACTTTGCTTTTGTCCCATATTCACGCAATGTCCATTGTTACTGTTAATGATAATTGTGTTCACTTAAATAATAATATTTTTAAAATCCAGTCATGAAAATAGCTTAGGGTTTCTCACCCTTTGTTGTGTCACAAAACCGCTTTGATTATAAAATAAAGGCAACGCATCATCTTAAAAGAGTATTTTTAAATGCGCACCGTAAAAACAAATTAAATCAGTTAAATTGAGAAAAATGTAAAAATATTATGAAACAGTACTAATACAATTTCCTCACATTAGTTAATAATAAAATACATAATAAAGTACAAATCAATTAAAATTGCATCATTAAAAACTTTCCAATATAAATATTGAAGTTATTTGTTTTAGCGAGAAATAGTTTTCTATCGCATAACAATTTGTTACTGTCAATGGTAATTACAAATATAACTAGTAGTATAATAATTTATCACATATATTGATGTGAGAAATGATAAACTGATGTTTATTTTAAGTATATTTTCTCACCCAAGTTCACAGGCACTTTACATCAATTCCATGGATCCCAATGTGTCTTTAACTTCTGATTAAGAACCCATGAAATAGTTTGATATATAGAAATTTATTTTTTTGCTAAGGGGTTTTTCAAGTTTGTCTAGTTTTGCTTCAAATGTAATACTCCACATAATTTAGCCACCAATTTATTTACGTTTAGCTTGAAAAGGGTACAAGCTCTCAGATGTCACCCATGGATGTCTTTATTTAGATGGTGGTGTTAAAATGTGAGTGCAGAAGAGGTAGTAGACGTGGTGCAGGACGAATCCTTTGTGCACTCAGTACACTGAATCTGCCACATGTACCAGGCGTTTTTGCGATATGAATGGCATCGAATAAAACTAAATTAACTAAATGTTAAAAATATATTATATTAACTTAACATATTAACTAAATGTTAAATTGGTGAAAACTATTTCCCATAATTCTAATAATAAGCGAGAAGGAGATCTTCGGAATTATTTAATAGCAGAGTATAATAAACATTGTTATATACTTTTATTTTCCTTCATCCGTTATATATTCATTTTTAAATGTGAAATGAACTGATTAACTGATTAAAATTAATACAACTTTAAGATTACTTCATTTGAGAATGAGTACATTTTTATTCGGAGGAATAATTTTAAGCGATGTCATTAGGGACATTATATTGTATTAAACTTAAATGTGAAAAAAAACCTACAACAGTATTATTTATAATTATATGCTCAAATGATTTTTATTTATTAAAATTTCCTTTTAAGATAAATAATCTTAATTTTACTTTTAATACTTGATTTTAATGACATTTTCAAGTAAAACTAGCACAAATTTATATTGTTTGAATTAAAAGTTAGCATATGCTTTTTGCTTGAGATTTTTGTTTGAATGAGTTTTCATTCATTTATTTTAATTACTAATTGTAAATAAAGTAAAATTCGTTTCATGTTTAGCCATTTTCCAAATATGATGTATCTGTTCATTTATGGATCTTTTAATAATATAAGCATGAGGAGTTATTAAATAAATTGGCGTGTATATATATACACCAAGTACACAGACTGTTGCCAGGCGTTGTAAAAATACCAAGCGGAATCAGTTGACAAATGGACAGTTACGAGTTGCTTAATCATTTTATTAATAATAGAGAAAGTTTAAGGAACTGGGAACTAAATAGGAAGGCAACAGTAGGAGGGATATGTGTGTAAATACGCATAATACGTGCTCTTTAACGGCGAAAATTGTCGCATGTCTGGTTGTCAGAGAGAGTGTCAGTCAAGGCAGAAGATTAAAATTAATTAGACCAAATAAAGTGGAAGAAAACAAAACAAAAACAAAATAGTTAAAGGTAATCAGAACAGCAATTAACCTCTGTAAAACGTAAAAGTAGCGTTTCTTATGCAGAAATGTTTACGTGTTTTCAAGTAAGGTCCATCAAGAAATAAAATAATAACAAAACTGGAACAAATTAATGTCGAATCCAAAGTGCGCCTAAACTATATAGAGGCATATCGAAAAACATATATTACTGTTCTTCAATAAGATAAGAGTGAAGAATTTTTAACATTAATGTTGTTTTATTAAAGTAGCATCTTTTATAAGGGTCCATTTAATTTTGTTAAAGTCGAGTTATAAAAATAACTTAATATCTAAACATGATCATAGAAAAAGTTTGATATGTTATTTCGGTTAGAAACTTAATAAAGACTCAATATAATGGTACAATTGAACCTGGAGCATCACTAAGATAAAACGTATATAGACGTCTATTTATTTATTTTTATGGACAGTTTTCTGTCGCCTCAAGCAGCAGTGTTTTTTTTTTTTATGTGTTTGGTTATGTTCTGTTCCGCAATTTCGATTCATAAATGTAACTCAGAAATGAAAGATATATATATATATATATATAAATATGACTTTTCATCCATTTTCTTTTTGTGTCTTTCCGCTACCGAAAAGACGATTAAAATGATGTGATATTGGATAAAAGATTGATTATTTTTCACCAAAGATACTTATAATTAAATATTAAATAAATTTATAAAATGATTACCTTCTAAAGAAGTTTGAGAAACACAACTTGGTATTTTTAGAGAGATGGAATTTAAAAATCAAGTACTAATTATGAAAATGGCTTTATGAAAACACTAGTGTGAAATTTTCTTGATGTATTTAAGTGAGCAATTTACATAACTAAAAATTGAGCAATAGAGATTTAGTAGAAGGTTACACAAAATTCAGTTATTCGAACATAATATATAGCCAAAATTATTAGTTGTAAATATATTATTTTAAGCTATACAATGAGAAAAACACATTAAAAAATATTTTTCAATGTCAGCAAGATTTAAAAAATATATAGTATTTATCTAATGTGCTTTATTTAACAATAGATAAAAGATGATTCTGATAAAATTTTCCCAAATTTCAATACATTATTTTAGAACTAAAGTGTTGACCGTAGGGCTAACAAACCTATCCCGTAAAAGAAAAAAATTCTCATGTTTCGAAATCTGCCAGTAGGCCTTGACCCATCATGGGCTGTTGAGCTAAATAGGATGATGAAATTATTATAGGTTGTAAAATATTATTAGCAATACTTTTACATTGTTCCGTGAAAATTTGGTATATAATCCTTAGGTATATACTCCCTCCGCAATCTCTTTTAACCCAACGGAAGGGCTTTCTGATTTATAGATTTATCAAGCCCATTAATAGAAAGAAAGACAGCTTTCAGTTCGGCTTCAAAACATTTCCGAAACTTAAAGAACTAGTTACCATTTCGTTCCATAAATTTTAATGTAATGTTTAACTATCTACTATTAATAATTGATGTGAATTAAAAATCTAAGTATACATAATTAGCTCTGAAACTTGAAATGTAATAGCAATACCCTTCCAAGCTACCCGATTCCGTTTTCGTCGCAAAAACCACGGTGCACAAAATGATCTTAATTAAACAAATATATTAATCAGCATGGAATGCATAAAAATTAGCACACAGAAAAGAATTCGCTGACGTTATACCTGATATTACAAACCTTTAATTACTACTATTCAATTAAGATGTTCCTCCTGAAATTATAAGTAAAGAATTTAGTAAAACACGGCGCTACTTCAAAAGGCTCGCAGCCATAATTAAAAGAAACACAAGACTGGAAAAGAGAAAGACGGAGCAAAGAAAAAACAGCATATCTATTATTAAAATTAATTATACACCGAGAGAGAAGTAAAGCAGTGTGCTGTAAAATCTCTCCAAAACTGCTAAGACCAAAACGACTAATCATCATTTGCTTCTCACATTCAACTCTAGGGCATCATTAAGTGAGACAAGATGTGGAAAAGGAGAATGCCGAACATTTAGCAAGCCTCTAGAGT
Source organism: Caerostris extrusa (assembly GCA_021605095.1). NCBI lineage: Eukaryota > Metazoa > Arthropoda > Arachnida > Araneae > Araneidae > Caerostris > Caerostris extrusa. The sequence goes on along the minus strand of BPLR01009023.1, from coordinate 271,378 downwards.
GGGGATAGAATTCCGCATATTATTAAAAATAAAGCCGAGTATTTTTATAAAACTAGCAAAAAAAGGAACCCCTTCTTTTTTATTAATGATGTGGTTTTTTTTTTTTCTTCTTTTAATCTTTAGTAGTACAGCATCTTGAGTAATCTAGTACCAATCCTTTAATAAGGTAGCGACACAATGCATTCGATATCGTGAGGGATTTTAAAAGTTTCTTTTCCAACCGCTGAGGCGCTTTAAATACGTATTTCTTGATATAATTATGTAGGTTCTGCAACACAGTCTTGGATAGAATGAGAGCATTTCGATATAAAACTTTGGCTCCATGGCTTCAATTAAATGATTTAGATTAGTTCTTTCACAAATATCTGGGAGAAAAGGATATACGAACTAGATTACATTCATTCAATCCGTTTCATCGTACATTGTCTTGTATCGGAAAGATTTTAGGACTACTAATGATAAGCTCACTTAAGTAATTAATACAAATGAAAGGAAGATATTAATCTCTGCAATTTAAGTACATATTAAGATAATTAATGAAAGCATTGAAATGTAACACGTAATACATGATGAATATTGCTTTCACCAATTCCATTAAAAAATTACCATTAAATGTTTATACATGTTTAATGAAATTTGATATCTTGAACAATTAGGATAGTGTGTTCTTGAAATTTCTTGGTTCGTTACCACCTAATTAAATTTAAAAATTTCCAACCATCTGTGAGCAAGAAAATATAAAACAAACTAGATTATGTTTTATGTTAAATCATTGTTTATTACTTTAATTTAATAAAGCATAATCTTTGAAAAAAATGTGTGCTAATATTCACAAGATCTAAAAATGGAATAAAACCGACTGTAGTATCTAGTAATAAGCGAATGAAGTAAATTATAAAAAAAGGAAAAAAACAATAAAAAAATTGAAAAATTATAGTATTCACTTTTAAAGTGAAAATTTAAAAAAGTTAAACGGTGTATATTTTTCAAATTTTGAGTTGAGACTTCACTTAAAAAACCATTGATTATCGAAAAGAGTTTTTGCAACGTCGGAAATTTATGTTCCACTAATAAACCCCAACAGGAATTGCAAAGGTTATTTCCTAAGGACTTTTTAGCCGCCGGTGCCTCATATTTGCTCATATGAGAGATAAATCCGGGATATCTTAATAGGCAGCCTGACTATAGATGCGTGCTGATTGCAAACGTTGACACGATTGCCCTCGACGCTTCTCGTTTCTTAAAGCAGTGATTGCAGCATACGTTACAAATGGATTTAAATATAATCCCTCTTGCGCTGTAACTTCGAACATTACCACTGATACACTTGTCGGTATAGCTTGAAATGTAAATTTCTTACTTCATCAATTCTCAATTTGGGAGATACTGCCCTCTTGGGAACACTGGAACTATCAAGAAGGCCGTGGAAATCTAGGTTACATCTATGGGTCCTTAATAAAAATAAGGGGGCGTTGAAAGTATAAAGAAGGAAGAGAAGATAAAACAAAAACACAAGCTAACAAAAATCTTATAATAGTGGCTAACATCAAGAGTGATACAGAAATTTGAGCGTTTTTCTTTTAAGCAGTAGATTGTTGAATAGTCCAACATATTGACAGTTAGTTTTGTGACATTCATTTTAATCAAAGTCCTGCCTTTAAAGAAGAAAATTAATAAAATTTTAATTGGTCCAGTTCCCTCTTTATTAGAACTACGATGGAGACATAAAGTATTACAAAAAGAAAAGAAAAGAATACCAGTTCATGGAGTTATACCTGTTAGATTAAAAACTGAAAACTTGAAATGAAGAAAACAGTTAGGAAGTCGGAATTGAGTGGCAAGAAAAGCAAACTGACAAAACCTATGATGCAAGTCCTCAATAAGATCTCTAACACCAGCAAGATTGACTAAGTTTTTAAATGTAAGTCAACAAGTTATAAGTTATTTAAATGAAGCCCCACTTAAAGAAAAAATTCAAGTTCCATCATCCAAGTGATAAAAATACACAAATGGGAAAGCTGCATTCATGGCCCATCTACAAGCTTCTTCGATGGGACAGATGGAGAAATGACGAGACCTGTATCTTACTCTCAGAAAAAAAGCCAAAATCAAATGTGAAATACCTAAGAAGAAGTCAAAACGGCAAGACTGAATTCTTTCAACTTTGAAAGCTCATTTAAAAGGGAACAGTAAACCTCGTTATGTGCAGCCAGGAGCTAAAATCAATTCGTATTACTACACCTAAAACTTTCAGAACATTTTTAAAAGGTAATTTTATCAAAATGTATCCAAATGGTAATAGAGGTTTTCATCAAGACTAGACATGTTTGTTATTGCTTAAGATACGTTGGAATTCCTAAGCGAGGAGGCAGTGTATTTCATAAAGTTGCTTTATCAGTGTATGCCAAGCAATCCTGATGTTGCATCATGCGATTCTTTTTTGTTGAGATATTTAAAAAAGAACCAAACAAGAGGAAGTTTTAAACCATGGCATGCCTTAAAAAAGCTATTTCAGAAGAAGTGGAAAACATTCCTGAAGAAATGTCAAAATTTGCTGTAATAAGAAACAAGAAACACTACTAATTTTTGCACTAATATTAAAGAATATTAAAGCATCAAAAGTGATCCCTGGAGTTTTCTAGAAAAACTTCCTGGCTGTTAACAATTCTGGCTACAAATGCAAATGCCTACAGTTTAACTTGTATTATGGGCAGTCTGTAATTTAAAAGTTTTTAATTGCAGTCCCTTTTTCATATTTAGTCGAACATAGCTTTTAATGCGATCCAAAATTTATAACCAAAAGAAAGAAAAGGGAACTTACTTCAAATAATGAAACGCTATAATTTAAAAATACTGCTGACAATTAAAGAGCACATGATTAATTTTTTAATAGCAGCACACATTTTCCTTCTCATTAGAGTAATTTTTAATGATATTTTTATTATTTTTATATTATCCTTTGTTATCTTAATTATATGTGTAATTTGAATGGTATTATGGTTGATTTTAATAAATAATTTTATAATTTCAAGCTTCAAAGTATCTTATTTGCAGCATCTTTATTTACTGTTTTAAGACGTAGGTAACATGATGTAGACATTAGTATGATGAAGAATTCATCAAAATCCTTTTGGAAATTGTAATGGGTACTTGGTTACAAGAAGGACATGAACGAAATGATGTAGATGAATATATGGATACATAAAACAAGATAATTTTTTTTTTTACTGTATTTTTCTGTTTGCTGGCATAAAGGGAGTAGATTTCCAAAGATGCGCTAAGCAAAAAGCTATACGAAAAGTTAGTCCAATTTCATGAGAAAAGTACTCGATAAGTGTATCTTTAAAATTTCAATCGATCTTCCCATCCTACCATGGGGAGAATATTTATGGGATTTTGACAGGGAAACTTCAGTGGAAGATTTTAGGATATGATTTCAGTCAGCTGAATGATGGCAAAATGGTTGTCAGATGTGCTCTTTGGTATCATAATTTGCTGCCGTTTGACTGGTGATCTTTTCTTATAAACATATATAACAAAACTGATATCCGGTTGCTCCTCAAAAATGCCAAGGAAGGTATTTGGCATCTCCTTTTCCTCTACCGAATGTAGAGTAGTAAGTACTTCCTTCTTTCTGTGCTAGCCTCGAAAAGTTGATTACGTCACATATGTCCGGAATTATGGGTAAATAATAACTCATCATTATAAAAATTTGTTACATTTAAAGTATTGTTTACATTTTAAACATAATCATAAAAATTTTTTTACAGACACAATTATATTTGCAATTAGATCAATGCCATATACAATTTCTTTGATTACCTGATTTCGACTTTTTCAAGATCATCATATCATGTTTTGAATTGATCAATACAAAAACATTTATTTTTGAACTAATAAATATTAATAAAATACAATTGTTCATTAACATTATAAAAATATATTATAAAATCTAATTAGAATTGGGAATATCATTTTAGCAACTTTTTATTAAGAGTTAGCTATTAAACAGCTAAATATTTTTCAAAGGAAAAAAGTACGTAAAAATACGCTCAATATCGTTTATAGAATGCAGATTAATATATTCAAGAATAAGCATATAATTCTCATCGGAAAACTCTGATGGAAGATCGTAAAAAAAGAAACTAGAACAACATTTCTTTCATGGTTTCTTCTAGAGTGGATGATTTTATTTTCGAGTTTATTACCAGGAAAAATACACACAACTTACATACTTTATCACCCCAACAAAGCAATCCTGTATGCAGTGCGCTTTATCGTCATTTTATGCTGCAGAACGTTACTTTATGAAAATGAGAAAAGTTTTGCTAGAGAAAACGAATCTGGCCTCAAAATTGAAGGTGGCAAAAAGAGTCGTGAATGTATATCTGATGAATACGTTAGAGAAAATTCGACTGATCGAAGTGAATGAATAATTTATGTAATATTTATAGTCTCGTGTTTTATTATCCTTTTAATGGATACATTTCATTTTTTATCAGGAAAAAGAAATCCCTTTTTTAAATATTAAGTTTCTGTGGTAGTATTTAAATACATCAAATTTTCTCTTGATGAAAAGTTTTATTATATTTTCTAATTCTGTACAGTCCAAATTATTTCAGACTTTCCCGGCAACTTGACAGTAGGTGCTTATGAATTAACAATACTATATGAAAATAATCTGACAGCTCATCTATTTACCAAAAAATAATCCGAACTTGAAAATTGTTTCCTATTTTTGCAATTAAAATCTTGCAGATGGTGATAATCTTTATGCAATTCAGGGCAGATCGAAACAAACAGTTGTTTACATATCTTGGACCTTATGCTTCATTCATGTATGTCACTAATAATGCGGGAGAGAAAAACTATGCCTTGTGGTAGAATTTCAGGATTAAATGCACCACATTTGCATATCCTATTGACGAAATAATTTGAAAGCTCTAACTATAGCGCAGGCTGCCTATGGATTTGAACCTATTCCTCCAGTTTCCCAGCTACTGGTTTGGTTTGTCGCTCTACGGTCATCTTGTGCACACTTTAGGCTAAACAGACCGGGGCCTACAGTTTAACGTGCCTAGCTACTGGAGATGGTCAAGAATTATCAGTCCCACTATCTGAGAATTCTCTGGGAAATTTTTCTCTTCATCACGTGATCAAATATTCGCTTGTGATTCCTTCATTTTCATGTCATAATGGAAAACTCCTTGTAGTCTTGTTATAGACTCGAGGTGTTTACGCACGGTACAAAAATTGATGTCAATTCTCCTCGTTGCTGAAGGCTGCTATTGCAGCGAATGCTGCCAAAAGATTCGAATTTACCTCCTCCTGTTCATTAGTTAATCTAGATAGCCATGAATTTAGGAGTCGTTTGGTCTGTTTAAGTCGGTCTGGATCTATATAAATTTTTTCTGTAATTCACTATAGTAAATTTCTAAATATGGACTTGTTAAAAATTTACTACCGTACTCTTTCCGTAAGCAGCACTAAATAGTTTTTGTTGCATTCAAATTACATCTAATTACAGCCGTGGTGACGAAACTCATCCCCCACCCAAGTTGGCGCCTTGATACTGCTAGTTCCAATGTTACGAGGGAGTCCAATCGTCGTTAACGAAATTGAAACTCTTGTTCCATGCTGAGTCATCCTCAATAATCATCCTCTTAAATAATTAAAATATATATATATATATATATATATATATATATATATATATATATATATATATAAATAACTATATAAAATATAAATAAAATATTCATTAAAATCAAAATTTGATCTACCAATTTTTGAAGAATATTTTTCCAACGATCTTTTATTTACTCTATTAATTGTTGGCCATTTTGTAATTAACATCGCTCTTGTTGATCAACATTGTTTCCTAGAGCAGTGAGGTAGAGCACTGGTAGAACATTTAGGCTTAACCTCCTAATATTAACTTGTCACATTGGAAAAAACTTGAAAATCGTAGCAAGAGAAATTTTTATGTATTTTTAATAACTGCAACAAAACTGAATCTATATTTTTATAACTTTTTTTCTTTTAAATAAAAAATAAAATTTTGTAATAATTAACTCGTATTATTTTTCTGATTTTATAATTCTTTAGGTTTTTTAAGATGCTATACCATAATCCAAAAATGCATTTGCTTTATAATTTGTTTTAATCCAAGTTTTATTTAATTAAAAAAATATTTCCAGTGGTTTAGTATCTTTTTAACTCAAAAAGAACACAACTTCACTTTAAGAGTTGGATAACTTGATTACTAGAAGTACACATATATGCATTACAATACTCATATTATGTTAGTATCAATTTAGTCAGTTGAATATGCTCCTTGCTTTTAAACCTTTTATTTAATTAATTAAATTTTTTACATGTTTCATACACAATTTTGTTACAATATTAAAGCATCGTAATGAACTATAATCAAATGTCTTCAAGTGGATGGCTACATTAAAGGAGAATCATAAATTTATAATAATACACATTGAGCCAATTATAACCTGAACTCATATTTCCCACCCTTCAACTCTGCTTAATCCAGCAAATCAACATATTTAATCTGGAAAAAACAAATCATATTTACTGAAACCAAAGTATATAAATAACGCAGCACTTAAAGTATTTTTTTTTTTTATTCCAAATAAACAAGACAAACAAAAAAATCGTTAAGTCCAAAAAAATCACTGCGCTTCAAATTTAAATTATTTGCACCTTTTAAAAAAATCTCACGAACGAACAAACGAACGAACGAAAAGACGACGCAGAAATATTTTATGTGCCGTCAACGAAAGCACGACCTTCCAAGCGGAACGAAAATAGGAGACGACACGAAATGAATCAATAATGCACTCCACAGATTAAAAACATAGCAAATGATAAGATGGGTCGGGAAAAAAAAGGACGTGTACCCTCACACAAAAGGCTCTGGATACTCACAAAACAGATCTTTGTAATTCACGGGAAAAACGACACTGAGTGAAGTAGAACTGGCATCAACAAAATCACATCCTACCCATCAGAAGATGAATTGCGGCCCCAGTCTCAAGTGCCGAGATCAAAAGACTGGATCGAACATTGTAATTTATTAGATTGAGGCACCCCTCCCCTGCAATCGGTCGCTTGATTGTCCGGTTTTCTTTCTCGCGGACTTGTCATGTTGTATCGGGAACTGGCGATAACTTCCAACATATTGATTAAAAACAGATGCGATTTTTCACTCTCTGTAATTTCGAAAAGTCTTGGGGGATGTCTTTTAGTGCTTTTGGAATAGGTGAAAAAATCGTGTCCATCGTGTTGGTTTCAGGATGCAAGTTTCACTTAGATTTTTAATGGGGGAGTTATTTTACATCGATAATATAGAAATCTCAATAATTTTATATTTACATCATTTAAAAACTTAAAATTACAGTTACCCAGCAGCAACTTGGCAGACAGATCTTTGTCTTCCCGAAATACAGAGGACTTTACTGTTTAAGACTGTATATATGCCAAAGATAGAAACTAGATATCTCCCTTCGGATTTATAATGGGTGGGGTGGGGGGAGTTATTTTACATCGATAATATATAAATCTTAATTATTTTATATTTACTTCATTTAAAAAACAACTTAATATTACAGTTACCCAGCAGCCACCTGTCATACAGCTCTTTGTTTTTCCGAACTGCAGAGGACTTTACTGTTTAAGATCATATATATGCCAAAGATAGACACTATATATCACTATACCGGAAAGTATTTCCCTGGTTCCGAGGAGTTTGGAAAAAGGTGCAAACCCCCATTGGCCACCCCTAACGGTACTCGTTCTTGGAAAGAGTTGTTGGTATTCTGCTTGTATAAAAATAAATACGAGGCAGCTTCTCTTACCTTACACCACCGCCTTATTTTTTCTACATAAGTTAGAAAAAGTGGTATTCCGTTACTGAAGGATGATTAATAATTCAGCGGAATTATTATTTATTGGCCACCCATGCTTAATAAATAAGCTTAATACCTCAGTGTGTATTGTATCTTCAGTTGAAAGAGTTTTTAAATGAACATTTCATAAAATTACAAATATGTTAAGTTTAAATACAACGCATAATAAATGACAATTTACTGTAAAATATATAAAAAAATATATATCGCGGATTAATACATAAAATTAAAACAACAACAATATCTTACTTACTTATTTTAAAAATTAACATTTGATTATCATGAATTAAAAATAATGCAGACATTTCGTTTCGTATACATTGATAATAAAATCGAAAAGCTATTTTCTCGCAAAATTCAAATGTCATTTTTTTTATCGGTACACCCACTGAAATAGGCTAGACAGTCTAGACAATGAATAAGAAATGTTCTTCGTTATCAAAAGTAACAAAACAGTAGCTAACTACTTGTTTTCATTGTGATATTAGATTGAAATATGAATAATAAGATGTCTTTTGACTATAACTCCGCTTGCTGAGAAACCTGATATACTTCATTAATCATGTGCAAAGCATACATTTCAAACAATTGCTATCATCTGGACGTTTCAAAGGGGAAACAAAAGACTGATACCTGGAGGATGTGGCCACGTGAGGCATAAATGTATAATGGTTGCTATGGCAACGACACATGTTTCTGTGTTTGCTGTCGAGATCCCCGCTCACTAAAAGGAGTGATTTTTTTTCCCTTAGAAAACAGAGTCAGGAAAGAAGAAACAAAAGGTTTTCTCTATTAAACAGTGTTTTATTTATTTAGTTTTTATTTTCATTTAGCTTTTTCTTTATGTTGATGAAAACCGAGTTGGATCTATTTATTAATAGCATTTTAAATTGCTTGACTATTTAAAGGATGCATTAATTGGCTAGCAACCAAGCAAATGTATTTCAAACATTTAAAATTATAAAAAGAATATTTGAAAGAACATTTTTGATTTTTTTTACCTCTATTTTATTTCTTTTGAAATAATAAATATAGATTAATATGCAAAGCTTGTTCCAGGTTAATTGTTAATCGTTGTCAAACCTATGTCAGCATTGTTGATGCAAGAAAATTCATAAATAAATTAATGTTTTTATCTTCATGATCTTGTATAACTGTTTATTTAATTACCAGTAAATATTTTTGAAAATCAAAATTGTACTCGCGAATCAAATATAATTTTTTGTTTAATTTACCTCAATATGTGATTTGCAAGGTAAAAACAAACGCGTTTCTGCGGATACACAAAAAGCAATAAAATTTTCCATTTTTTGTTATTAAATTATTTATTATTAATTGCATGAAATTTGTACACATTGTCAAACGCTTTACCTTACAATTGATATATTTAAAAATACTTATTAAAATTACTTTTACCTTTTTTTTACTTTATCGAGAGACAAAACAAAGTTGTTATTGGACCAAGCTGTTATTTTCTCTAGACTGCTTCACCTTATAAAACATTTTTGTCATAATGTTCTAAACTTTATCTGGATTTAAATACTTCTTCTTAATTATAAAGCTGTTTAACTCTCAAGTTGCTGAATTTAGAAACTTAATGGTAACTTTTTTAAAAGAGAATATTAAGTTGTGAGAAAGAATAAGATACTTAAGGAAACAACATAGTATAGGCTGCGTGTCAACATATATAACTTTAGCACGAAAAGGTTTACTGAAAAACGGCTCAAAATGAGGTGTTCTTCCCTCTGCTCAATTGTTCAGAATTTCCAAGATTTTCCCTAGAAAAGTTTTATTCAAAATCATACACATTTATTCTTTATATGTACGATATGACATAATTGAACACTTATTTTATCCTTTAATCCTTACATTTTCTACAAAATGAAAACAATACGTAAGAAATCTCCCTTAGGAAAAATCTTGAAATATCAAACTCTCTAAGCATGCTTGTTTTAACATATTATGGTTATGCAACATAGCATGAATAACGGTTTTATAGTTCTAATCTGTCAGTATCTAAAAACTTAGAAACTGCAATGTAAAAAGGAGGGAATTATGAAATCCTGCAAAATATCATTTTAATCAGAAATATCATTTTAATGCACCTTCCTTCTAGTCTTTTAATGAGCCATCCCAATCTACTCTGTCAGCGTGTAGGTGAAATGCCTTTCCTATTTTGGTATTTCTTTTAACATTTCTATAACTGCATCTGAAATTGAAAAGATTGGAAATGTTCTATCTATATATTAATATTTTTTTTTTTTCTTCTAATGCAGCTGGCAAATAGACCGTGATCTTTCGCCATAAGGGCTGCGCCGATGTTACTCACTTTGCATTACCCAGGGGGCGTGTGTAACTTGATGGTAAGCCACGGACGCGGAGTAACAATGCCCCCCGCAGCGCTCCTATTAGGACTGGGACCTACGGCTTAAAGTGGATTCCGAACCACTACAACACCCATGGGCAAGGCCGGGATTTGAACCCAGTACCTGTGGTACCGAAAGTCAGAGCGCTAGCCATTCGGTCATCAGGCCCCGCGTATATTAATATAAATTAATGATAGTTTGTTCATTCACTGCATTCCCATATTTTCTACGAAATTCAAACAATAATATGAAATATTTTCCCTCAGTATTATGTGTTTTACCCATGTATATTTAATTTAACATGGTACAATTACGCCAGCTTAATACGAATCACGGTTTCAATCTTGCAATCTATCAGACTCTTACAGAGGAAAGAAATCTATTGAATTTTGTTAAGGTAAAAATCTACTCAATCTAGGTGGTCAGAAATGTTAGACCCTTGTCTATCTCTTGATAAGCCCTCCCAATCTATACCTTACTGCGTAGGTAAAATGCTATTCAGTTTTTCTCTTCCTTTTAACATTTCCTTAAATCTTCTTCTTAAAAAGTTTGCTAAAAAATGTAAAGATTCCTTTTCAATATTTGTGACTAAATTATTCCCTATCTTTTTATCTTCGTTTTTTCCACGAAATGAAAATAATAATAATTTTTCTTCACAAAAAAATGTACTTGCAAATACTAGAAAGTATAGTTAAGTAAGTTTAATATGAATCATAATTTAACGCTTCAAATCCATTAACATTGTCAACCCTAGGGAATGCTGGGATGAGGGGTATGGAACAGAATCCTGTGAAAGTAAAGGGGTAGGTAGGGGGCCCGAGATATCATTCTAAGATCCCTCTATAAGCCATCCCAATCTACGTCGTCACAGGGTAGGTGAGGGAACCCTGTTCAATCTGCGCCCAGAACTAAAGTGATTACTTTGGGTTGGAGTATCTTCAATTGGGTCGAAATTGTTTCTCAGGATCTTACTTGCGTCCAGTGCAAAGTTAAGAAGATAGGGGAGCAAGAGAAGAAGGGATTTCCCAACGGGTATCCCTGAGAGAAATCCTTATCAAACAAGGAGGAATTCTTCGTACAGTTCTTAAATTCGTTTCAGCGGGAAAGGGAGTGAAAACAAAAAATGAAATAAGGTGGGATACAAGGGGATGATAGGGAAAAAAATGGTGAGAGACAATTTGGGGCTGAAAAGCGAATTGCTCTCCCAACGAGTTGAAATTCATGAATATTTACGCAGATTACGTCGGAATGAACATCAATTGTTTATTCCTGCGTTCTCTTACATAAAACGGCCTTAGTAGTTTTGTTTTTATCCCTTGTTTCTCCCTATCCTTTTAGATACTGCATTTGCCATCCTCTTCCCCTTCATTCGTTTAAGCTGGGGAGGAAAGCCGCTAAAACACGCATACACTCTGGGATAGTACCTTTTAAACTTTGCAGAGAGAGCAAGGTAAATTAAAAAAAAATGGAATATACAGAAAAGATGAAAAAAACTATTTTATTTCAATGGCTCTGCGATGGAAAATGGTTAAATTGGAGAGAAGTGACGCATAAATGACTAAACCTGAAACATTTTAGATGGAAGTTTGGAGGAATACAGTGTATTATATACCGTTTTCACTTAGCTATTAAAAACTAAAAATCTATTTATTTATTTTTATATGTTTGCTTTCTTACCCTGTCCTTCGTGAGGAAAAAAAAAGGTAAAGAAAAATTGAATTGAATGAATAGAAACCAAATACTACACATGAGGTTTTCATGCGTTTTCGATGTATTTTTTATTATATATATATATATATATATATATATATATATATATATATATATAATATTTTAAGTTTCAGAAATTTCAAAATATATAATAAGAGTTCATAAAGAGAAAATATGGGTGTTAGTGTTTAGGTATTATTTCGCGATGCACTTATATTCAAGTGCTTTGATTTCAATAATAAAGTAAGTTAATTTTAAATACTAGTTAGATTTATAAAAAAAAAATAGAATTAGATATATGATATTTGTATGCCAGATAAATGTGAAAATATAAGAACTTTGGTCGATTTATGCATATTTACAACTGCATTCATTCTGAAGTCAAAAGGAACTGTCTTAACTTTAATATAAAAGAAACATGCATTTATTGAATAATTTGATGCAACACAAACTCCATACAACTTCTGAGCAATACATCATTATATGATGTATCTGGAATATTACATATAAAATAACGAGTAAACCCTTTTTGACATTTAAGACAGCACAATGCTAATTTAACCAAATTCTTTCTGAATAATTAATAGTTAATTCCTTCTAAATAATTAATAATTATTAGTTAATTCCTTCTAAATAATTAATAATTGTTAGTTAATTCCTTTAAATAATTAATAATTATTAGTTAATTCCTTCTCAATAAATAATTAATAATTATTAGTTAATTTCTTCTAAAGAAACTGAAAACGGCCGAACAATGTTTTTTCAGATTGAGAAAAAGTGTTATACCAAACATAGTAGTGTAAGAATGGTACAACAATTGATTAAAATAACAAAAATATATTTCAGGTGGAGATTTATAGAAAAAAAGTCTTTTTTATTGCAGGCTAAATGTATTCTTCTGTAGTTAAACAACCTTCCTGCGATCGCGCAAATGTGGAAGACGCGCTTGTTGAGAGTTGATTTTAGTTATATATTTTTAGATCAGATGGTGCTATGAATATTCGCTCTTTGCTATTCCTGCCGCTCGGTTAGAATTATTTTCAACCATACTTTGAATTTTTAGGTGTAATAGGTCTCTGCAGATCTATCATTTGTATGCACACAGTGGACAAACAATGTACTACTCATAATGTTGCCAGAAACACAAGATGTTGGCATCTTGTGGTTTTATTTCTCTTTGTTTAATATAGCTGCCATAAATAGCTATATAATTCTTTCAATCAACAACAGAAAAATTACTTAGAAGAATCTACAGGAGACAGCTTCCACCTATTTATCTTCAAAGTGATCTAAACATGAAAGAGTTGAGATGGAAATCAGAACTATGTATTGAACTAGAAGGACCTATATCAGGGGGAAAAAGAGGCAAGCCTTGCAAATAACACACACCTTAGAATCACAAGATTCAACAGTATGTGTTTTAATTTATATGTTTGGACCACTCAAGCACATTTGCTGAGAATGCAACACTGTGATTCAATGATTAGGAAGACCAGTCCATTTCTTTTTATATCTAAAATTCAATTCAATGTTTTTTCTTTCTTATATTTGTTTTAAATGTAAATAATTTATTAATTATATCAACAATTTTATTCCATTCATTTTCATTTATACAATCCTTTGGGCATTTTAAATTGTTCAATGTCAAAGATTTGCATTATTTATATTACAAAGATATAATATAAAAATATGAATAACATTTCTTTAAATAAATTGTATTTATTATTTAAACTATAATTTCAATAAATACATCCTTTACATTTTTAATTTTAACACTCAATTCTATATTTTAAAATAGTGTACATACAGAAATACCCGTCGCATAATACGTCCTATACATTGGTATGGAAGGTTAATATGCTAAAAATTTTCTAATGTAAAGTGTAAATTACTATTTTATTTACCTCAATAGAAGGCATAGAAAAGATTCATTTCACTATTAATAAATTTCTGTTAATTCTTTGTCTAGACTAGCATGTCTGGTAATAATTATTATTGATGTTTGGCGTATCAAAAGGATGTTTTTGCTGAAATATAATAAATGAAATAAAAATAATTATTTCAGTTTTGAAAATATTTAGTTCTATGTGGAAAAATATAAATGATATTTATGTAAATATTATACATTTACTAATAAATATTCAATTTGTTTTTGAGGGATTATACCATCCTTTTATAAAATTATAATTTTTATGTGTTTTGCTGACCATGATAAATAAATAGAATACAACTTTAATAATAAAAGCATATAATGTTTAAAATAATAACGATAATTTGAAAATAAAAGTATTTAAGATCAATTTTAAATATTTATTAACTGTACATATTACATATATTATATCCTGACATACATATATACATAAGCTAAACTTTTTCACTTATATATTTTCTGTTTACATTTAATATCTTCCTGAAAACATTGCGAGGTTTCTTATAAACTTACAGGCATATGAAAATAAACGTAACATTGATATTTTTACTATTACAAACGTAAAATATTTGAAAGGCAGGCTAAGTAAAAAATTTGCAAGATAAATTATTTTTTCTTTACATAAAGTCAAAGATTTAAAAGGTAAATACAATGCTAAAGCAACGTTATTTAACAAACATAAGATGATCAATTTCTTTAAACTTTCTTTTCGTTTACAGAGTATTGTACTGTATTATGATAATGATCGGTCTTGTGACATTTTTTAGTATGAAATGTTTTTCGCTATTTATTTAGGAGTATTAAAAACTTTTGAGATTGCAACTATGTATCATATAAATAAAGTTATTTAATACAATAGAATGTGTAATTTAAACTTCTAAATTTATACAAATTTAAGCATGAACAATGATATCCCATATTTATTTGGAGTATTTCAATGCGGTATTTCACTATGTTTCTGCATTTTTTTAAATGTAAGTAAATCTTTTTCATGCGCGAATAATGATAATAATAATAATAATATACTACATGGCGGATGTTTATGAACTCTTACAATAAAAATTCAAGTCAGAACAAAAAAATTAAAGAAAAAAAGTAAATGTTATAAAAAAAGAGGACTTTTTTTTTAGATACCAACAGAAAAAAAAAAAAACACAAAATATTTTATTACTTTTTATCTATATTACATATAAATTCCAATATTTGTAACAAGTGATTTACATTGTTTTAGTTATGAAGTACATGTTATTTATCTCTTTTTTTTCTTTCAATTCCTTTTATTAGTTCACACTCTCCTTTATATATCTTGTTCAAATTTTCAATCGTTCATTAAATACTTTTTATTCATCCACTCAAGTTCAAATACATTTTTTTGAACTTGTAGTGGATGACACTGGATATTAATACAGTTTTTTTCAAATATTAATTCAGTAATTAAATTTATTTAATTAATTTTAGTTTTTTTTAGATTTAAGTTGCATATATCTATCAATAGATGGCGCCAGATAAATTTAAAAAAATGAATGAAAATTATTTATAAAAGGACTTTCTGCAATATAGTAAAAAAAGTAGGAATTGACTTAAAAATTTTTTTATATATTACTTGTTTGCATATAATTTTACATTAGCAGTTCATAAAGTGTGTTCCACCAGCAAATGAGGAACAGAAAAGCAAATGTACTATAACTTTATTACTATGTGATGGACAGATTTTGCATTAAAGTTCACTAGAGTTTTCACAATTGTTTAAGCGCTAGTAGTAACTACACACTAGCTCTTGTATTTCCTCATCAATGAATGATAAATACTTTGATGACAACTAACTTGTGACAGAAGGTTTGCCCTCAACGTCATTTTTGTAAATCTGTCGACAAAGAAGACTCCAAGCTTTACGTTCAACCCATTGATGAGCGAAAGTGATAATTGGGCGATGTGAATATATTGTAGCCATTTAGGGTTCTCGTTCACAAATTAAATTTATGTACGAAATAAGATAAATTAAAACTGACCAATGTCAAAAATAATTATGTTATTTCTTATTGCAAAAATTTCTAAAACATAAAATAAAATAAGTGCTATCTAAAAATTGTTTTTCTGATTTTACCAAATAATTTTGTAAAGAAAATTTTTTAAAGTTAGGTTTGATTTAAGATTGTAGTCCACCTTAGCATTTAGCTGCCGAGAGTCTAGTTGATGACTTCATACTGGAGTTCGCCCAAGCTCATTCTGATTAAGCAGTTTTGGCTGAATAGTTAAACGATACCGATAATTATATTTAATAAATTCAAATTCTGAAAATACCGAAAATTGTGATTAGTCTCAGCACACACTAATTGGTTTTAGAATATTTTTTTGTTCTAGAATATATTTCCGAAACTCAATAGTTGAACAACCATTTTATTTACTATTTCAATCCTTCGTCTTCTCGAAAATCCAGTAACTCCAACTCTATAGCTATTATATCCCCAACAATTGACGATAAGACGGTACAAGCTATTTATATACAGTATTCTACAAAATGCTACACTTTTCTAAAAATGTAACGTATGTAAATAAATCAGTAATATCTTTTCCTACAATGTGAAGCTTGTGTATGTAATATGTAGCTATAATTTTATAACCAGATAAAGTTTCTAAAATTGTAATAAGATACATTAAGTATTGTAGGTTTTAGAAACCAGAGAATTCATTTGCTACGGAAACAGAAGATATTATGTAGTAAATCAAAAATAAGTTTGCCAATTCTTGCACTGATAAATTCAATGATTGTAAGCGGTTTACTACATCTGAATATCAATTAACCATCTGTCATCTTCAAGTTTAAAAACATTTTCTGTTTTGCAAATTCTTTGATTGGTTGATTCTAGCAAATTAAAGAATTTTGTTAGAACCTTTCTTCTTTACAACTAATAATTAGAATTTTTTTCTTTTACAAATAATAATTCCTTAAAATTCTCAGTTCAATAATAACCTTATTAACTAATGCATGACACGATGAATGAAAACATTCTTGTATAAAATGAATGAAAATGTATCGAAACAATAAATATAAAACAGTATGGAATTTTCGTTTCTACTTGTGGTAAAACATCAAATTGGTAGGAAAATAGCCTTTTGAATGTCATATAGAATTATTAAACAATAGAAGGGGTTTTTAATAATTTTATAATAAATGTAAAGATAAAATATATTATAGATATAATATATTTGTGAAAAACAAAGAACTCCTAATTTGTTGAGTTAACTTATGAAACTAAAACCGCTAACTGATCTAAAGAATATAGAAGACTAATATTGAGAATCGCAGAGATATCGTAAGAAAGGCATAAGAATTATTCAGAACAAGGAAATATCACCTGAAGGCATGGAGTGCTAGACCATTGTTCGAATCATGAGGAGGCTCAGTGCGGCATTCCTTTCTCTGCCAATTTTGTATTGTTCTCCTACAGGAATAAGCCTGTAGCCTACCAGTCGTACTTGAGTTCATGCTAAGAAAATGGATCGAATGGCAGATAGAAACCACTTATGTATATTTCTAAAGAATGGCGATGTAATATCATTTTTAAGAATAGCATCTCCATATGTCACAGGAATATACTCGAGAGCTCTGCAAAAGCATTCGACTTGAAAAACAATAATTTCACTATTAAACTTAGTTAAACACTAAGAAAAGATTGCCAGTTGATAACGACAAAAGCTATTTCAAGTACTTGTAAAAATCTATAATACTATTAATTTACTAATTACTATTATTATTATTTTACTATTAATAAACTATTAATTTCCAAGTGTTTTAATTTTTTTTAGCTTAATTGAATGAATATTGTTTCACCTAGACAATCAATTGTTTTTTATAATACTAAATATTCCTTGATTTAATTATTATTAAAATGTTTAGATTAACTAAAATAGAAAAATTTCCTTGACACTATTGAGATTTCGACAAAAAGGTATCGGTTCTGCTTATATTTTTGAATTAAGGTAAAATTTTAAATAAAGCAAAAAAAAAAAGAAATTCCAAAATGCATCAGTTTTACTGTATTATTCTAATATATTTCAAAATTCAAATATTGTGAAAATTTTCTTAATAAATTAAAACAACTTTTTACAAGCACTATCTATGCAATGTTTCAAAGTTTGGTGACTTTACTCTAGAGCTTCAATAACAACATCAACTATTTTTATTATGCTAAATATTGATTTGGCGACACTTTGTTACGTTTATATATCTCCTAACTTTTCAGAGATTGCTCGTAAGAGAATTTTGAATGCAATTGAAGGTAGTAGCTAAATATTTTTGTAAATGATCTGCTGTAATAGTCTAAAAACTATAGCTGCGAGTCTAAAACCTCAGTGATCATCAAAAACGTCAGTGACCCTGAAACCATTTCAATATAACCTGTGATACAAAGTATGCAACATTATGTTGAAAATAAAGTCATCCAAGTTGTTGGCTAAGATTTTTACAAATCCATAATTGTAATGTATCTACAAGTAAATTATGTAAATCTGATTGCACACAATCAAAATACCATCGACCACCATGTAGTCCGAGATCATTTGGCTCGGTATTTTATTTCTTATGGGGAGTGTTACAAATTTCCAGCTATATACTTCACCTATTATTTGTCTGACATGAAATGCCCTACCAAATATTTCTTAAAAGGTGGGTTTGTTTATTAAAAGATTTCATGTATTTCTAAAGAATCTTTATTATGTAAACCATAATCAAAACAAACCTTACCTGAAAATCACACTTTACCCAATCTTTCACCATAAGGTATTAGTGACATATAGTTAATTTTAACCTTAAATATTTGTTCAATTTGTTGGCATGGCATTTACCCGGGCCTAACAGTCTTTAATACCAACTTTTGAAAGTTTCCTTCTTATTATTCCCACACTCATCGTCCAGTTTTCATAAATAATTCAGTAGATAACTGATATGAAATTTTGAAAGGTCCTAGGATTTTGATATTTTTTTTTTTTTAATCCAATCCGTTTCCCATTTACATGGGAA
Organism: Caerostris extrusa; assembly: GCA_021605095.1. Classification (NCBI taxonomy): domain Eukaryota; kingdom Metazoa; phylum Arthropoda; class Arachnida; order Araneae; family Araneidae; genus Caerostris; species Caerostris extrusa. The sequence goes on along the minus strand of BPLR01009023.1, from coordinate 252,430 downwards.
TTTGTCTTTTAAAAACGTTACACAGCATATAGTTAATTTTAACCTTAAATATTTGTTCAATTTGTTGGCATGGCATTTACTCGGGCCTAACAGTCTTTAATACCAGCTTTTTGAAAGTTTCCTTCTTATTATTCCCACACTCATCGTCCAGTTTTCCTAAATAATTCAGTAGATAACTGATATGAAATTTTGAAAGGTCCTAGGATTTTAATATTTTTTTTTATAATCCAATCCGTTTCCCATTTACATGGGAATTTGTCTTTTTAAAAACGTTACACAGCATATGCCCATTTCAATGGGATTATTTTAGTCTTTTGGCATTCTTAATTTGGAGTTTTCCCTTTTCATGTAAAAGAAAACTGCAAAAGCAAAAGATCTCAAAAATTTGAAATATTTTAAACAAAAAAATAACAATGATAATAATTCTGGTAAAATTTAAATTTAGTAATTTCTAAGGTTCTGTAATACTTAAACTACGAAAGAGACATTTAAAAACTAAATATTTTTGCTGTTCAAAATGAAATCCCTTTTATAAAGCAATTTATGAAAAAATGTACTAAAAAATTCTTTTTATTGAATTTTGTTTGCAGATCATAAAAAGTATCAAAATAGCTTTAAAATCATCTGCACTAAAGTATTTATATATATTTTTTTGCATTAAGCATTTTGTATTTGCATTAATCATCTGCATTAAGTGTTTTGAAATAAATATATTTTAAAGGGTGTCTCATACTTCTTACTAACGATAAAGAAGAAATTTTCAATTTAGTACGAATACTCCAACTAAAATTTAATTTGATAAATTTATGAAACGCAATTTTTTGGAAGTATCAAAAATATTTTTTAATTAGTTATTTAGAATCCTCCATTGCTTCCAAATTATATAAATTAATAATTTATCTCTTTTAAAATTTAAATGGAATAAATATTTATTACATAATTTTCGTTCTTACATTTAAATGTACAGTTTTGTAGGATGTTAAAAAATCATTTAAAATACATACATTTCTTTACTTAGCGAATTTGCTAATAAAACTCACTTGTATAATATATTTATATTTATGGCTGTTTTGAAGAGAACACGTTTTGTAACATGTTAATTATATAATAAATATATTTTGCTGTTCTAAACTGGAAATGTCTGATTTAATAAAATTAGTACATAAATTAAAATTAAAACACTTATTTCCTTACATTTAAAAAATACCACATCTTACATGTAGATATACACTGAAGTGACAAAAGTCATGGGATAGCAATATGCAAATTTTCAGATGGCAGTAGCATCGCGTAGAACAGGTATAAATGCGCAGTGCTTTCGCAGAGCTTTCATTTCTGTTCAAGTTATTCATGTGAAGAGGTTTTGACGTGATGATGACCGCACGACGGGAATTAACAGACTTTGAAGGCGGAATGTTAGTTGGAGCTAGACGCATGGGTCATGCCATTTCGGAAATTGTTAGGGAATTCAACATTTCCTGATCCACTGTGTCAAGAGTGTGCCGAGTATGAAATTTCAGGCATAACATCCCACCATGGACAGCGCAGTGGTCGACCGCCTGCACTTAACGACCGAGACCGGCGACGTCTGCAAAGAGTCGTAAATTCTAACAGACAAGCAACACTGCGTCAAATAACCGCAGAAATCAATGTGGGACGTACAAGGGACTTGTCTGTTTGAAATGTGCGGAGAAATTTGGCTTTCTTGGGCTATTCCAGCAGAAGACCGACTCGAGTGCCTTTACTGACAGAACGACATCGCTTGCAGCGACTCTCGTGGGCACGTGAGCATATCGGTTGGTCCCTAGATGAATGGAAAACCGTGGCCTGGTCCGATGAGTCACGATTTCAGTTGGTAAGAGCTGATGGTAGAGTTCGAGTGTGGCGCAGACCCCACGAAGACATGGACCCAAACTGTCAGCAAGGCACTGTTCAAGCTGGTGGTGGCTCCGTAATGGTGTGGGCTGTTTTTGCATGGCATGGACTTGGTCCTCTGGTGCGACTGGACCGAACATTGACTGGAAATGCTTATGTTGAGCTACTTGGAGATCACTTGCAGCCATTCATGGACTTCATGTACCCAAACAACGATGGGATTTTTATGGATGACAATGCGCCATGTCACCGGGTCACAACTGTTCGCGATTGGTTTGAAGAACATTCTGGACAATTCCAACGAATGATCTGGCCACCTAGATCGCCCGACATGAATCCCATCGAGCATTTATGGGACATCATCGAGAGGTCTGTTCGTGCCCAAAATCCTGCACCATCAACGCTTTCACAATTATGGACGTCTGTCGAGACAGCATGGCTCAATATTCCTGCATAAGACTTCCAACGACTTGTTGAGTCCATGCCACGTCGAGTTGCTGCATTTCGCCGGGCGAAAGGAGGGCCGACACGATATTAAGAGGTATCCCATGTTTTTGTCACTTCAGTGTATATTGTATATAAAAAAACACTTAATCGCATCCGCAAATATGTAATTTTTTAAAGTGAATCTTAAAATTAAAACAAATAAAGGTTTTATAATTGGAGATTCAATTAAATTGATGTAAACTATTTCAATATCTTTTGAATATGTTAATAGTTAATAAGTTAATTATAATAGTTAAAATTGGTTAGAAATAAATTAATGTTAATTGCAAAATGATTACTTAAAATATGGTTTTGAGAAAAAGAAGAAAGTTGTAGAAATGAAATATTTTTTTTCTTTATATGGTATATCTTGAAAATTCAACAAAACATAGAAAAGAGATTTTTGAGAAATTTTTATCCTGATATTAATCAACAAAAAGCTCCTATTTCATTTGAAAGATGCACACTAAACTATTTCATAATATTTCGTTTTAGTTTTCTATGCTATTCACTACCTCTAGAACTTGTGCAAAATACAAGCCACAAGAATGCTGCAAAATGCAAAGAAAATGAATTTGAAGTTCTTCAGATAAATTCAAATATGCCTAAATTTATTGCATGGGATCTTCACAGTTTCAAATAAAAAAAAAAAGTTGGTAAAAATTGGAATTTTCAATATAAATGCTTTTATAAGAATTCTCGAGCAGTAAAATTTTATTCGTTTCAATAAAATTCGCCATTTTTTTTGAAGTATTATTTTAAAAAATAGAATTTTTTTCTCCCATCGAACAAATGATGTTTCATTTGTTTATTATAAGTCATTTTTATAATCAAAAACTAATTAAGTGACGATTATAAAAAATATGCATTTACATTTGACTAAGCTGGTTTCAAAAAGTAAGAAAAATCACAACTGCAATTACACGGTCAAATTTTCAAAAAAAAAATTAAACAGTTTACAAGAAGAGCAGTGTTGCATCAGAAAGTGATATACAAATTCATAGAAATGTTATCGTTTACATTCATTGTTACTTGATTTAAAAGCGTCTATAGTTTCTGCAAGTATAAACTGCGATGTGAAATTTCGAAATAGCTATGTATTAGATATGGACATTCCGCATCATTTATCTGAAAAATTACGATGGGGAAACGCAAGTCTCACCATCGTAAATCATGGACTCGTAGACTGTTGAATACAGTCAGAAATACAGTCTGTGGACTGTCTACAGATTTATTCTATTTCTATAGAACAAAATCAGACTCTTGAAGGTACACCCAAGATACCCACCCACATAAGATCTTTACTAGTAGCATCCGTAGGAAGGCTGGTATCTAGACAAACCATGCACAGAAGAAGGAGTTATTTGAAAGGCAGCCTGCATTTTGTGTACTTTTCAAACCATAGCAGCGAAATGAATAAGTTTAATTTTAGCACATGTCATTTAGAGTGCAGTGGACGTGTATCAAAAGGAATCTATGCTTTTTGCTGATGAGTCCAAATTTTATTTGCTAATTTAGAGGAAATTGAAAACTTACTTTTATTCCAGTAATATCCATGAAAGACATTACGTCCAGTGTATATGTGTGGGCAGATATCTCTTTGTACAGCAAATGCTGATTTGCATATCATCCCTAGAGGCACCATTATTGCTCAGTTACATAAAGTGATATTCGTGATCCAATAATCCTTCCTTAGGCAGGTGCAGTTAGTGACTCCTTCATTCTTCAAAAGATAATGCTAGAAAACATAGAGCTCAATTGATGAAGAGTAATCTTTGGGAGGAGACTATTGTGCATATCGGTTTGACAGCGTCTCCGACGTTGAACCAACTTAGTATATTTCGAATGGTGCAAGGAGACGTATTGCTGCGTTTAACCAGAACAATGAATCTCTTCACAGTCTTCGATTGTTAGATTTGCTTTGACACAACAATGGGCTTTGCTAATAACTGAAACACCATCAACACATTAATAAACACCATTAAATTGATCGTGGAATACAGCTGTCGTGTTTTTGTTAGCTGTTGGCTATGATCTCCCTTCATATTGAGGCTGATCTCACATTGAACTCAGATACAACATATTTTAATATGTTTCAATTTTGTGTATTTACAAGACCAAAAATAAATCTATTTTTTTCTGTGTGAAGCACTGCATTGTTAATGTCTTCGAAGAATTCAATTAAATTTCCATAAATATAAATTTCTCAATCACAATTTTTTTTAAATTCTTCTTTGATTTCTAGAAACTGTACAAGTAGCTAGATCATTTATATGAACAAAAAACAAGATAAGTTATCCTTGTTCTATAAATTATTTCTATAAAGAGAAAATATTCTTATTTTAATTTTCTCTAAATATACATGTGTTTGACTTCCAAAATACATCCATCCTACAGTAATGTATGAAATCAAATATTTTTAAATTTATTAAGGGATCTCCTAAACTACGTGACACATACTTTGAAAATTCAGTGAAAAATAAAATAGTTTGTAGAGTGAATTGACCATCATATCATAAAATTAATAAAAACTCCAATGCAGAAAGCATTCAGTCAAATGCTTATCTTGAATCTAGGTCACTTGAACTTCTGATTTATTTTTAATAAACATCGATTTGCAACTCTTTTGATTTTTCTAATAATTTTGGAGTTCTTTGGATTGATTTGAAAAGCAAATGCAGCTTAGAATTACCTAAATGTATTAAGAAATCTTTCTTAACCTTAATCTTTAAGAAATCTTTTAAAATAAATTTTGTTCTGTCACTAACATTATGCAGATTTGCTGGATATATTATTATTGGTCTTTCTTTTTTTTGCAACTTTCACTTTTGCAGAGAAATTGAACTGATAGTTTTTCAGTGTAATTTAGATGATATTATACTAGAAAAACATATTTATATCAAATTTTTGACTCAATTTTTAGAGTGACAAATGTAAATGACGGTAATCATGCACAATATTTTTGCACGTATTTTAAAAACATGAAATATTTTGCGTTTACTTAAAAACTTAATTCTTGAATTTCGGTATTATTGCTGGTTATAAACGACATTAAATTTTTTTACGATGTATAATATATTGGAAACATTAAATTTTTCAGTATTTTGAATAGCGAATCATGGCCCAATGGCCACTTGCACATCTAGCTTGCAGGAGGACTTAGGTTCGAATCCGTTGGTGGCGTCAGTAGCAGACAAAACCTTCAGAAACAAAGAGACGAAATAGCGATTTTGCAGTGTGTTGCACCAATAGACAAGCTGTTGATGAGTGTGTTCGGTAGAGGTTTTCATCCATGCGATGCACAAATGCTTTGAAATGACTCTTAAAACTCCTGCATGAAATGATGTCCTATCTCCACTTCCTATCGATGCTTGTTTGGGGGAAGATAAGTGGAAACACGAAGCCAATCAATGTATAATCAAAATATTTTGAAAAACAAAAAAATGTTTCAAAGTATAATCCATTTCTAATAAACCAAACTGACTGCAGAAGAAAACCTACGTCAAAGAAATATGTATATGATTATCTCCTTGTAGCAGCAACCTCCACCTCCACAACAACCTAAACTATTCATAAAAAATAGTATATCACCAACAGGAATCAAAGATACGTATTACACAAACACAAAAATCTCATATCTTTCCTTTCTCCTATATTATTTATTTCAAAGAATCTGAATAAATTAAATTAGTCAACCCTATTTTCCATTTATCTTAAGACATTTCAATACCAGTAATATCGCTAATATATCGGGTCGGCAAGAAAGTTCTTTTGTTTTCACTATTTAAAAGCATTGCGAAAAACCAAAATTACTTTCTTGCCGACCTATCATCTTCGATGAAAATACATATGAGTCATTGGTAAATAGAATATTTACCAAACAGGTATCATTTTTTAATAAAGACATTCACTTTGATTTGTCAATACTTTATGAAGTATTGGTGAAACATATGAAACATGAATATTCGTTATGAATGAATTATATGAATTATTATGTTTATTATATGAAACATGAGTATGAATTATAAACTATTATGAGAAAGTATTACATAATCTTGGAAGGCTAAACATAAATAAAAAATTTCTATTTATTAATGAATAAGTTTGCTTTGAAGATATTCAACATGATTACATCAGGGTAGACATAGATAAATAAGGGAAAATTTTGTGATTTTGTTGATAACCTTAAATTGTGATAGTATCTGGCTGTTTTAAATGTTGAACACATTTTTATACTAATATTGCTATCAAATATACTAATTAGCAATATTCTTAATTAGGGATTTACTATCAAATGCTGTAAGATAACATTGGATGAATATACGTCTTAGTTTTCATTTTTTAAAATTATTAATACATTAAGCAATATATTAAATAATTAATTATAAATATTTAAAATAAATTAACTAATGCCATTTTTAAAATATTCTAACATCTTCAACAAAATAAGGCATTCATCTCTATATGGACATTTTCTATTTATTTTAAAGGTAAATTATATGAATTGTATTTTTTTTTTTTTTTTTTTTTTTTTTTTGCTTCTTATAAATTATTAAAAATTCCCCACATAAAAATGATCAATAAATTATTTCTGCTGTTGTACTTAACTGCTGCTATATGACTTTTTTTTTAGGCAAATTTCATATAAAAATAATTTCGTGACGTAAAATTAAGAAAATAGTCAAATCATAATTTTCATTTATAGATTATTTAAACTTCTAAAACGTACAAAAATGTTCCTGAACTAGAAATTACGCTTTGTTGGTGATTGCAAAAAAGTTTCAACAAAAAAGACGTTTTATTATAAAAGTTAATAACAGAAATGTTAATGAAATTTTATTAATAATAGAAATGTTAATAAAATATTATTATTAATAGAAATGTTAATGAAATTTTATAGATAATAGAAATGTTAATGAAATTTTATTAATAATAGAAATGTTAATGAAATTTTATTAATAATAGAAATGTTAATGAAATTTTATTAATAATAGAAATGTTAATCAAATTTTATTAATAATAGAAATGCTAATCAAATTTTATTAATAATAGAAATGTTAATGAAATTTTATTAATAATAGAAATAAAATTTCATTAATGCATATGGAAAGATTAATGACATTTTATTTCTATTATTTTATTTCCCTTTATTTCTATTTATTATTTTATTTCCCTTTATTTCTATTTATTATTTTATTTCCATTTAATTCTATTTATTATTCCATTTCCATTTATTTCTATTTCTATTGATCAATTTATCACATAGTTATAGTATATTTCATTTGTAAGAATTTTTGACACAGCAGTAACATTGATATTTTAACAAATTTACGGTTACAAAGTTATTGGTTACAAAATAAGAAAGATGATAAAATATCGTCCTGGCAGTGAAAGGAGCGATTTTATTACCGTTTTTCACTCATTAGTCTAGATCCATAAATGATTATATATAATTATTGATGGATTTCTTCAGTATTATGCCTTTTAACATGGAATCACATCACCTCTCATTTGACTTGATATTCCTCATTGTCACACAAAAAAAGTAACGATGTTTAATTTGACGTTTTCCTGTCTACTACTCTACAAACACCATTTGACTTACAAACGTAATTTATAAGGAATGCACCCTTTTTATAAAAATGTGTCTCATATTAGTCAATAAATTCATAGCTTTACGGAGTCCAGATTTGTTTTGAGCTGAACTGTAGAATACCTTGAAATTAAAAAAGTTGTGAGCCAAATTCATATTTTGTGAAAGAAGCGATATTTGAAAAAAAATAATAATAAAAATGTGATTTTAAACTTTTAAGAAAAAAAATTTTTTTTTCGTTCAATTTAAAAATAAATAAGTTTAAATTATTTGTTTAAAATTGAAATTTGTATTACTATAATTCGACACGTATTCTTTTAAACAAATTAAATATTACTATAACTTAGTTGAGATAGGCATTAATATTCGTTTTCGTCAAAATTTGTCCACCTCGTGTTGTGCACATTCAATTTAAGTTATATTTAATTTTACTTTTATCATGTTCTTTTAAGAGTTTTTTAAAGTAATTAAAAAATAAATAGAACATTAACAGATTCATTTGGACTTTTAAATACTTCCTACTCCCAAACATAATAATCCCATAATTCATTACATATTTTGATGTGATAATTTCAAACATAAATCATCGTATTTTGATTATTTTTTTAAATATTAAAGAGTATTTGTTTTTCCACAAGACACAAATTCCGCAGCACTATCTACCACTTTCTAAAAATGAAAGATCCTGTTCGATTGCAAAGAGCAGAGAAATGCTCCTGAGACAAATCTCATTTCTTGCCAGTTATTATCGTCATGAGTAAACATCTATTTTTCTTCTTTTTTTTGAGTTTGTTCAATGCATGCCGATAAAGAAGTCTAAAAAGTGCATCGTCAACTAAAGCAAGAACAAATTTAAGGATGTTTGGTCTTGTTTTTGTTGTTGAAGAGCTTGTCTTCGTATTCATGTGATAGCGTTTTGATCCCCTAGAAAGTCCAAGTCTAAAAAAAAAAAAGAATTGCCTTTGCTCTTTTATACTGGCTTTGGAGAATTGCAACCTATCTGCTGATTGTATTATTGACTGTGAGATAAAATAGAGCATTTGAATAAATACTTTCACTTTTTTATGTAATGGTTTGATTTTTATTCTTTGTTTTACTAAACGCATTCAGTACAGTTCATTATTTTTTCTGCGTTTTATTTGCACTTGTGATAAAAATATTTTACATTTCTAATTTATTTATGTATTTTCTTAGGAAATTATTGATATTTTAGAGTAATTCCATATACTTAATCAGGATATGCAATGCTATTATGCTGAAATATTTTAAGACTGCAATGCTTACAATTATTATTAAGTTATTTAAAAAATCAAATCTTCTTAAAATGTCTCATAAATTAATTTTTTTATTTAAAAATTTCTCTACACTTTTTTTTAAAGTTTTTAATTTTTTATCAACCTTTATTTAGCATTTATTTTATTATTCATGTCGTTAAATTTTTAAATAACTTTAATGGTATTTAATTTTTACTTTGATTAAATATCTTGGTGGTTTAGGCTGCTTCTGACAGCAATAAGAACTTAACAATTTTATAATATATTTTATTTAATATTGTAAGTATTATTTGGAGTAAAAATATAATTATTTTTTTGAAGGAAGAAATTCAACAAATTAGAATTGTAACAACTATTATTGAGGAATTAAAATTTTTATTTATTTATTTATTTTTGTATTCTGATTGTGTGGGCACATGTCATTCATAATCAATAAATGAATATTTCATACATTACAACTTTTCTTAATAATTTATATCAATGAAAAACATACAAAATGTCCTAGAGACAACGAGTAATGGTATATATATAATCATTGCTATATATTTTTGGGTATAATATTAAATAAAACATATCCCTGTTTTTCCACTTCTTTTTCTACTTAGAAAATGTTTCGCCACTACCTTGTATAATATACAATATTTTTACTTTCTGTGGAGCACACAAATTTAATAATTAAACTCAAAAAATTCGCCTTCATAATATAAGTTTTTATTTTAATTCAATATAGAGACCTAAATTGCATTTTTGGTATTTTTATTCAGTCCTTTGCAAAGTTTCCTCTCAGTCCTGTTTACACTATTCAAGGGCTTAAAAAAAAATTTTTAAATGTTGTTCTGCAAAATAAAAAAAGAAAAAAAGGTTGCACAAAGATAATAGAAATACTTTCGAAGAACATTTTATTTCAAATAATACGTTATTACCATGGCTAAACTTGATTTCAAAAATTGAAATTTCCTGAGTAGAATTTCTTCCAAATAAACATTGAATAGATTTAACCCTGGTAAAGAAGTCTAGAAAACACTGCATACCTCGTCTAAGGTGTAAATACAAGACAAAAAGGAAATGTTTGGATAATAGTAGTATAACAAGGTGAAAACACCATTGTAAAAAAATCGACGTGTCTTGGCGACACATATAATTCGAAAAATAAATAAGTAAACAAATGGAAGGGAGAAGAAATATCAAAGTGTCGAAGAGAGTTGCTCAGAAAAGGAAACGCAATTTGCACGTAAGTAAAAGATGCAGATTTGCAGTTGCACCCCATGTCATAAGCGAAAAAACGTCGAAATCAGTTGCATCGAAACATATTTTATTTTGTATCTTGAACAGGCAAATCAGTTTTATTTGACAGAATTGAAAGTTCTACTTTGATCTTTTGCGAGCGCTCTTTCTTTTCTCTGAAGCAACTCGAGTCGCAAAGAAGTTTGCTTCTTATTACGTTACAAGCGCACTTCCTAACACAGTAAAACACTTTTGTGAATCCCCACACACACTCACCCGACCATTTCGTTAAAGATATCTATTCTTTTTGTCACACTCTCACACAAGAAGATTTCAGACTGGGGAAGTGGGAGTGTCTATCGACATAAAACCACGTGGTGGTGTTTTCTGCAAGCATTCAACTTCCCAGCTTTTACTATTTTCACTGCTGGTTCGGGTGTTTCATACACGAGACCTTACACTCTTTTTCCTTTCTGGTTTAGTGTTTACCGATTCTTTTTGTGCAAAAATAAATTTTTCCTTCGCTAGAAAATATTCAATAGTTTTTCTTTGTTCCTTTTGGCAAGCATGTATCTCGCTTTTTGTGCTTAGTTTCTTGCTTTTCTTTATTTATTTTTTGTTCGACATTGATTTTGTGTAAGTGAAGCAATCATTTTGGTGAAAAATAAAAGCCCAGCACTTCATTAAAATTCTACATTCGCTATTTTTTGAAATTTCATTTTCAAAGTTTTATTTGTTTAAGCTGTTTGTTTTTTATTTATGTATATTTTTGGATTGCACTTTTATATTTTCCTCCAAAAAATATAATATTATATGTCACATAATACAAAGCAGTATAATTTAGTTAAGACCAACAGAAGAAACATGCATAAAATGGTGAAAATAGAACTGAATTAATAATATGCAATTATTATTCGTTTACAAGAATAATAAAATTTCTTAAACTTCACTTTAGAACGACGTTAATTGAAACGAAATTAATATGCTCGTTAAAAAATTGTTAATGTAATTTTAAAAATAATAAATTGAAAAGGAAATTATAATATTTCGCTGATAAAATTCAAATGATCAAATCTGTAAGTAACATGAAGAATTTCCCAAATTAAAATTTTTTAATGGATATTTAAAATTACCTGTAGAGCAATTACATAATCATAATCATAATTAAAAGTTCATTCACCATTACGAGTAAGTACTTTAAAAAAAAGTTGTATTAATAATTAAATGATTTTATTGAATTTAAGTTAGAGGGAAATTAAAATATATGCATTTCTAAATTTTTTCGTTTCGATTTATCCTCTTCACAGATATTTTACAACTTTATATAACTTTCATATAGCACTTTGCACAATCGACACTTATTGACACACTCTTCGAAAAAAGCAAATTTTTTAAAAATAATCAATAAAACGTTTCCACTTCAAAACAATTAAAAAATTTAAAAACCTGGTAATTTTTTAAATATGTGGTAAAATTTTCAGCAGAAATAAGGAAATATTTTTTAAAAAATTGAAAATAAAATTACTTATTGGAAAACTATTGTCTGTTGAAAATATCACAGTAGTTTCAAATCCGAGATTTATTTTACTCGAAACTTTGAGAACTTCAATATGCAGAATAAATTTTTTCATACTGATATTCATATTATAATAGTTTAAAAAAACATACTTAAATATCATATTCTAATGAAAAATACGAGAAGCAAATTTATATAAAGCTTGCTGCTATTTTGTGAAATGTTCAATATCGCAGTACTTTAAATTTGTCTCAGATTAGAAATTGAGAATAGCAATCCGATGACCGTCTGTTATTAGAATTAATTACATTACCAAATTTTAATTTGCGAATCTTAATACAAATCTAATTGATTTGTTATGCCTCTAATAATTTGAATTTCAATTATAAGCAAACAACACGGAATATTAACAGAGCATTGAAAATTAATAATTAATAGTTATCGTAATATTTATCAAGATTATTTTAATTAAGTTGTTATCTATTAGATCACGGGCCATTTGTTTCAGCTCTTGTAAAAGTTCCAAATACATTATAATGAATAATGCTTTTGCAATGAAATCAATCTAAATCTTTATTAAATGAAGAACTATTGCAGTATGTATGCTATCCATGAAAAACTAGGAAAAGCTAACTATTTTTTATCAAGCATTGTGAGTGGTATCATATTATAAAATGTTCTTTTTGTTAACTAATGCAGTAATTAAAAATAAAGGTTTATTTCCACATAATCAATAACTATTTAATAAATAGACTGATTCATATATATTCATGAAAATATTTTGTTTTCATTTCAGTCTGATAAAGATGCTTGTATCTTTACAACCTAAACTAGAGTATTTCCCATTTTAAAATGACATATCCAAAAATGCTATTCCGAAGTCTTGCCTTATGTTTAATTAACTGCGACTCCCCAAACTGTCAAACAGTCATATAATTTTATGTATCATATGGTTTTCTGATAGCTGGGTAATTTAATATTTCGTTTATATGAAAATAAACCATTACAGAAATGGGTTGCATTGCAAATCATTTCAAAATGGTGTGTAAATGTGAGTTTTCCATACCATCTTAGTATAATTTTATCGAATATCTTTCTAAAAGGGATGCAACCACGAATGTACGTTTCCGGCTGCCATCTCTGATCTTAATGATGGCTGCATTGGCTTTATGTGGTGTCCCTTGCGAAGTAAAGGATTATGAATATAAATTTGTCGCTCACTTTGAGGGATGTCAGTGGATTAGTTTACTGACTGGAAAGTGAATCCTAAAGTGAAGATTGCTGGCGATGCACCTATACTTCCATATTCCTCAATAAATTCGCCAGAAATTCCAATTCCAGCCGTACAACATTACTCTTAATGTATAAACGTATTAGCGCCAGGAATATCTCGGAATCTGTAAGTGAGAAAGTCCCTGGAGTTTTTAAGATTAATTATACTCTCACTTACGACGCGTTTGTACTCCGATAGAATGCTTTTAGAAATAGGGATTCTTAAGAAAATGGACAGATTTTTGAAAATCAGTTGGCAAAATCTAAATATTTAATTTAAATGTGCGCAAATCTTTCAGTGTTGGGAAAATTTCGGTTCGATATCCCTTTCACAAAGACAAATTTAATACTTTGCTTCTCCTTTGGGAGTTTTAAACGAAACATTGTCTGAAGTTAATTGTCTGAAGTTCATGAAAATCGCAAGCGACGAGTAAATAATTAATTACTTTTTGTATACAACTTTGGATCCAACCGCGTAGGTTTACTGTGTTGTCATGGATTTTAAGTTGCTGATAAGTAATTAATTAAAAGTGGATGTCGGGATGTTGGGGGTTTATTTAAAGAGCGCTCTGGCTGACGATGTCTTTTCAGAAACACGCTCCAAATTAACTGAACTGCCGCTAAATCTTCACAAAACTATATTGTTCGGTGCAAATAATTAATCATCATACATATATTAGATCTCAGTTGGAAAGTGAAAATTTTAGAAGTTTGAGACATAAAGTTTAAGGGTTTGATTCATTATAATTCCAGTCTTAGTACTTTTTAATTATGGATTATCTTGGTACTTCGTTTCTTATTTTTATAATTGGAAAGTCAAGTGCAGAAATGCAACTATAATGCAAGAATATTTTATATATTATCTTTCATTCCTTTGATTTCACACATTTTATTGATTTGTTATAAAAAAAAACAAAAAATGCAACTCGCATTGACTCTTGACAAAATGTTTATAAGTGAGATCTAATATGCTCTTTATTTAAAAAAATTCATGAAATATGTTTTGTAATATTTTTAGTCTTCACACGTTTACATTTATCAATACATTTTTTACTTGTAGAGATGTACAGATCTTACGATATTATAAGAAAAAAATGCAATATTGACAAAAATGTATTGTGTTAAAAATTACTTTTAATCCAATGCAAATAAGGTACAATAATTGTTTGAGTAATGTCCAATATTTAAAATAATGTTCTTATAAAGAATTTTTTTAATAATTATTATACAAATAAATTAATATTCATTTATATCAAAGCGTTTTAATATAAAGAATGTATTACTTATAGAAAGAATTTTTTTAAAAGAACACGTTATCTCAGTACTTTAGTAATTCAGTTTCTTCATCCACCCATATGATCACACCAAATATAATCCTTTAAGCCTTAACCATAAAAATTTAATCTAAAGAATTACTTGCCCAAACATAATCTTTGAAATTATATTTCATTAGTAACGTTTGTGTGATTCATGAAATTTTTTTAAATCGTCCTCTCAAACATAGCCGTCAAATGCAATTTCGTTCTTTCATTCGCTGTAAGTCAAAAATAGTCTTGGGACAATCCATCAGCGATGTCAAGATCACTAAAATTCATTACAGCAATTTGGCGTAAGCTTCTTTCGTATGTGATTTTATTTCGCAGGTAAGAATTGCAAAGACATCAAAGTAGTGGAGGGTTAGGTGTTAAATAAACAAACAAATAACGAAAATGGATTTTTAGACTAAAATAATGCTTTAAGGCATCCAAGACAATTGTCTAAGTGTTTGCCTGCTGCATTAGAAAAAAAAAAAGACTAAAATAATGATCAGTCGTTTTCATTAGTTATTTTTTTTTTTATGATTTTAAGACGAACATTATCAGAAATTCATATATTAATTTTGAAAATAAAAAATAGAAATCCTGCGTGTGCTTTCGAATATTTTAAATATTTATGTATTGAGACTGCGATTTTTAAACATAAATTGTTTTCAAAATTGAATGGTGACTTTTGAATGAGTTTTGGAAGAAATATGTGTTGTGAAACGAGTAAATTCCACTAATACTTCTAACATGGTTATACATTACTGTAATTTTTAAACTGTTAAAATGATTTGAAGTAATTTATTGAAAATAATTGTTAAGTAAAAATTAAAAATATATATTATTTTCCAAAGACCCTAAAACGTTGTATGTAAGAATAAGAAAACAACTCAATACTAATATTTTTTATTAGTTTAGTATGTTCTAAAAAGTAAATGTTTCTTCTTAAATTTTATTTTCAAAATTCTTCCAGATATTTATTTTTTATACTTTTATAATGTGTTAAGTAAGGAACTCAATGTCATATCATCGTGGATAATTATTTAAGGAAAAAAAAAAATATTATTTAAAATTTTTATTAATTACCTAATATATTTACTCACTATTTTATAAAGTCCTACCTTGTGAGAAAAATAAAAAGAGACATCTCTAAAATTTGTTATGAGCTTTAAAATGCTGTCTAAAAAAATTTTATTATTCATTTTCTTCATTTGATTCAAAATGTGAAAATGTTAGTCATTAATTATTTTCTTAAAATTTTGAGGAAAATTTTATTGGATTTTATAATTTTTGTTAAGCAAAAAAATGAATGGAAATAAAAAGTTATATATTTTTTAAAAGATGTCGAATTGTTTTTGTGTGTAAATTCATATAATTTAGCTACGAATCAATGAAAAAATACCTTAAGAAATATTTAGAAAATTGTTGAATGATAAAAATAGAACTATGAATTCTGTGAATCTTGCATTCATTCATCAATTCGTATGCAAAGCGCAATTGTTAATCAATTCCTATAAGCACATACGTTTTTTGATTTTAAACAATATTGAATTCAAAATATTCTATTAAATATTTAATTAATTTAAAAATTAAATTTTGTGATTATTTCTTCGTAAAATGGGGATCTTGCAAAGTGTTTTCATATGAGCCCTTTGGTAACTGATACGAGCTAGAGTTATGATAGGGAGAAATTTGTTTCCACCTAATATTGTTACCTTAATGCAAAGCTTAGAAAATGATTAAACACTGTAATAAATGCGACAGAGAATCGACAGTTGGCTGGTTGTTTAAAATGATTGAGCAGAATTATTTCTTATATGACAGCCAATTGAACAGAAGTTTTGTGTCATATTAGAAAAACTCATGGGAAATCCTGCTTTCCATCCAAAGATGCTGCATTTCTGTTATTTTATAGGCTAAATTTAATTTAAAAATGATAAATCATATTCATTAATTTATTTCTAATATTTTTAAATAGAATTTTTGTTATAATTTTATTTTAATAAAATAGTCAAAATTGTATTCTAAGATCCTTCTACAATTTTTATCTAACTCTTGTGAAAAATAGACCTTCTATTAAAACACATAAAAGCCTTGTTGCGATACCTTGTTTCGATCTATTAAATAACAATTAGTTCAAAATATAAAATAACAATCTTACTAAAGGCATTTAAGTGTTCGAGACAATCTTACAAATGTAAAAAAATTGTATAGCATACATCAAAAATACCAAAATAAAATCCTTCAACATATTAATTGATCACAAGTTCCTTATTGAAAATGACAGAAGCATGTAATTTTCATCAAGTAGGGTATTATAAAATCCATTTCTCTCTTCAATGAACAAAAACATTTTATTATGAATTAGAATTCGAAATTGTATTATGAAAAGCATTTTTATATCTAATAAATAAAAGTCCTAAAGCCTTTTTTTTTAAATAAAGTCATTTTTTTTAAATTAACTAACTGAATTCTCAGGTCAGGCAGTCATTTATGTCATTTTTATTGCTTATATACAAAACTGGACCAATGCAATGAAATCGAAAATATTTTGTTTCTAAGAAAAAAACATTTAATTGATTAGACATTAAATATTGCTGATAGTCAGTCATAATGTAATTTTATTAATTTGCATTTAAAATTTTGCATTCAAAAATTCAATTGCAAGTTATTCAGCATTTTAAATATTGAGAGAAGTTTTGCCTTTTATATATAATAAAATGATACTAAAATAAAATTTAGTATACGAGTTCATATAAGTCCTGTATCATATTAAAAATTTACTTCAAAATAGGCTCAAAAGAAACATTGATAGAATAAATATTGTGCAACTGCGGTGCAATAGTGATGAAAAATATTTTAATAAATAATTTAAAGTTTAAAAAATGGTCAGAAAATCGGAGAATGAATTTAAAACAATATGACTTAAATCATTTCAAACGAATTCTATAGAATGTATCAATCATTAATTTAACATTGAATTTGAGTGCATTGAGAAAATGTGTATCTGTATGATGCAATTTTTTAATCCTGGCATTTAACTTTCAGATATTTTACCACTAATACCGTGAAACTCTAGCAAATTGTACATTATCCAGGGGTATTATTATACTCGCTAAAGAGAAATTGGGATGGGCGTAACGTCTTTCGAGAAAACAATCCATGAGTAATTGTCATGAATTACATTGTATAGGTGAAATTCTAATGTACTCCAATTGATCAGTTCAATTCAGCTGTCGATGTTGAGAAATGTAGCCATAGTTTTCACTAAATATATTTGTTTTTCAAAACATTGAGAACATTGCATTCTACAAGCAGAATTGAGATTCTTTCTCTTGAATCCCAACTAGCACATATTTACACTAGATTCCGAGTAAAGAAGTTAAATAAAACGTTAGTATATAAATATTATTTATATTATATATATATAATAATAATGCGTTATTTTCTTCGAAGAAATAAAATACAAATTGTTTGATATTTATATAGTCGAAACCATACTTTAATATGCTTATAAGTACAAGAAGTGGTTTATGAATTCCTCGTAAAACTTCTAAAACATTCAAAGGGGCCTATTCAAAAGATATCCTGCAACCAACATTAGAAATATACTATATATATATAGCATTAAACTATTTAAAACATTTTAACTTCATTTTTATTTCATGTGGAAAAATGTTTTAGTTTAATAACACCAAGGAGTTGCATAGTAATTCCTAAATTCTCTGAATAGGATGATGAAGAAAGTTAATTATGAAAAGATTTTACGTAAAAATATCTTTAAATTAACATGCTCGTAGAAGACTTATATCTAAAACTGCTTATTAATAGCTTTGATGATACGAGAAAAACGTTGCGAAGACTTTTATTCAGAAATTTAATTAAAATTTCATCCTATGTGCTTTTAATATCATCCAATTCTTTTTAAATTTTTATCTTACGGTTTCTAGTTACGATATTAAAAGATCGTTAATTAACATACGTCCATCCATAAGACTTTTATGGGATGTTAATCAAATTTATACGTCATTTTTAAATACTTAAAAATACTGTTAAGCAATGCAAGTTTGCTTGCTTAACATTTTCACACGTGGGCATTATTTAAATAATTGTGTGTTTTGTGTTTGATTTTTTTTACTATTGAAATTCTATGCACATATTTATTTAAAAAACACATTAAAAATTTTTAATCACATTAACAAATTTCATTTTGCCTGCATCCCCAGTAATAGTGTGCATTTGTAGTGCGTAAAAAAAAGTATGAAGGTTTGATTCTCGTTGATGGGATGCACTATGTTCATTCATTTATGTTAAAAGTATTCGAAGGTATTGACACAAAGTGTCTCGCTTTGTCAGACGAATTGCCTGGTGAACGTTTCTTCAATAAGGCCTGCAAAAACCGACTTATACCATTGAAACTACTTCCGGAAAACAATGCTTTCCCTACTTTCTTAGACAACAGCACTAAAAATGATTCTATTTATCATATATTAATGAATATTGAGTTTTTTGAGCCATGTATATAGTAAAAGCAACCGACTGAAAAGAATATACTTATTCATTTTTAAATTTTTAAATACGATGAAACATATTTCATGAATGAAACTTAAACATATTGTTATAAAAATTTGAAATATGTAAAAGTTTTCATGAAATATTGTGAATAAAAATTGTGGAAAACTGTTTCATACTGTTTAAAGTAAAGCATACAGTTTAAAGCGGTTCTTTAGTCTATTAAACAAGCATATTTTTCTTTCTTGGATAAAAGACCTAATACTATAGAAATGATCCATCTTGCTTGCACAATTTTAAATAAAATGTCCTTTGAAAAGAGCGTCTTTCAGAATTCTATGGCAATTTTCCAAGGACTCCACTTTCACAGCGTGCTTTTCGTTTTCCATGACTTGACAGTTTTGTATCTTTATTCACTGGAGCATTAAAGCATTTTTACTTATGCTCAACAAGTGGAAAATATGAAAAGAAATGTTCTGCTTAGTTGCTTTTTAAAGACACCCTGCTCAACAATGACTGCATCTTCTGGAAAAGTTACGAAACGAAAAACAAGTTTAAGTGTTTTGACAAATCGTTTTAAAAGTTGTCACCCGTTTTCCTCGTTATTTTGCTTTCTCAAAACACTGTTGTTCACACCTGTTATATGTTATGCATTATCTATATGGTTTGTTTGTTTTTTCACAAAAAAATCTTGTTAGTAGAAACATTTTTTTGGAAACAAAGCTAAAAACTAAAGTATGCTGATATAATTCAAATAGTGGGTAAAGAATCGTTGAAGAAGTTTGTCTGCATTTTATATTTTCTTATGCAAATAAACTTTTAATTTTAAAAAAAAAATTGTATTTTATTATTGATAAAAAGGGTTTAAATAATTAGTAACCTACGATATATTCTATATCATTGATTTCTGATTATATATTACAGAAAACAAAAATATATTTTAGCGATTTTAATTGGGATTATATTATCATTTTTACTAATATTACACTTGTTTATAAGAATGAGAAATTTAATAAAAAAAGTTTTAATTTGTAATATTAAAATTATAACGAGTTCTTCATGTCATATACAAAAATACATTTATTTTTGTAAAATATACACATATTACTATATCATTACAAGTCAAAATGTAATGTAACTACTTATATTTCAAATTAAATAGTGCATTTCCTAATGTGTCATAGAATAATTCATAGAATTTTTTTAAAGTATTAATTTTTTTTGAGATGTTTATGCAAATGAAAGGCATACCCTCGCAAAAAAACATTTGATTTTTTTTTAATATTAAACATTTTCACTTTTTATTTACAGTATTAAAATAAATTTTTATTGCATCTTTTTTAAATAAAATAAATAGTATTTTTTAAAAATATTTTTAATTGTTATTGTTTTATTAATCTTCGTGTATTATTTTTTAAATTAAGATTTTTTTTAAATGTAAAAATTTCTACGTTGTTCCTTTTAATTTGCAAAAATACGTTCGGATGGATTATGTACGGTTCCATTATTATAATGTACTGATTATTTGTTGACTATTTTGTGTTCACAATGTCTTCCATGTTTAATATTCATTTAAAACAATCCTTCAAAATCTATTAATCTAAATCTGTTTTTCTTTATTTATTTAAAGAAAAATATTTTTTACATCATTAATAAATGTAAAAATTAAAGTCATTTAATATTTTGCTTACTATAGTTTACTGAATTATGTAACATACTATTAGGTTTTTTTTCTCCAGTTTAAAATCTTGTGAATATATTATAAAAAAAAAAAATTCTATCCAGAAATTTATATTTAAAATCTCTATTATATATTAGCGATATATATTTATAAACGGTAGAATTTTTAAAATATCAAATGTATTTCATAAAATACAAATTTCAGGATATTTTCAGACTATACGTTTACGGATAATTAATTTATATTACAAATAAATAAAATTCTTTCATTTCGCTAAATATAAAAATGATTTTGCTTCAGAGATAAAAAGCTCTTTCTGCCAGTAGATATATTTCAAAACTTATAGACTTATCAGTTTTAGAAATGTTTCATATTATTTTTTCGAATTAGTTAATATGTACAATAAAATTTGTAAAAACACACTGCGTTAAAATTTGTAAAAACTGAGGTATCTGCAAAATTTATTATTTTGCAATTTGGCAAGATTATTTTCGCTTTATGCATATCTTTTTTTCGCTTTATGTAACATAAAAATACATCGTGCAAAAAAATGTATTGAGACGTGGGAAACTTATAGCTAAGGAATCAAAGTCCATTAAGTTAAGATTTTAAAAAAGAAAACTTTTTGTAATACATCAATTTATTTTGTTAGTAGAATTCCAATTTAATTAAAATTCCGCGTGATTTTTAATAAAAACGTGATCTATAAATAATGCAAACTGATCAGTGAAGTCTTCCAAAATATCTTACCTGCATTTGTAAGCATAATATTAAAAATTGTGTTAATCATGTATTTTTATGATATTTTAAGGTTCATTTTGTCACGTTAAGACACTTTAATTAAAAAAATACGTTTGAAACAGGCCTATACAAATTAGCAGTACTATTCTCATAAGCAATGTCCTAAAAAATTGAGAACATTTGAAATAGAAATCGAGATATAAGTCCTTCACAAATTGTAATGTTTATTATTTATAAATTTAATAAAAGCACTTTTTTTTTTTTGTTGTTTTTATTTTTATTTCTAAATACATGTCAGCAAACAAACATAATCGCATGCTTTTTTAAATATTAAAAGGCAAAGGCTTAAAATAATTAATTAATTAACTACAATTTAGTTTTATAATGCAACATTGTTTTTCGAAAAACATTTTAACTTTTGACTGTTGCTTCAAGCCTCTCTAATTAAACGAAACAAAATTGGCTTCATTAAAAAAAAATCTACTTGAACGAGGTTTGCCACGTAGTACAAAAATTTATGAATGATGAAACACTTGATGTATCATTTTAAAACTGAAGCAGTTCTTCCCAGCTGCCCGTAGCCAATCAGCGTGACGCCCAGAGCAAAAAAGGGAGAGGGATAATGTGTAATTCGTGATATTTCCCATCTTTTTCTCCTGCTGTTTAATGTTGAACGAAAAGAAAATCAGTTTGTTTGTGAAAATTGTTGGTTTTTGTGTTAAGAAATAGAGTTTGGAAGACATCTTTCAATCATTTTGTCTAGTAAGAAAAAGAATGTTTGAAATAATTTTTATCCGTTACGGGAAAGAAATTTTTGCAGCTGTGTTAATAATCATTTGAATTATTATAAGCGGAAATGTTTGAGGCTTGTTCCATTTTGCCTATTTGTCAATATAGGGATTTACAACATTTTATGAATTTAGGAAATTGTATTATAACTTAGCATTCATTTAATAATAATCTTTTAAATGTTAGGAATCCTCACGCTGAAATGCAACGTTATTTTAAATAAGAAGCTCGTATTTTTTATAGAGTATTAGACGCATTTTAGATTTTTAAATATGATTAACATACTAAATATTTCTTCCATTTTTTAATGAATTTGTAGCCCTGAATAATATTCAGTGAAAATAAAAATTCCCTTCTGAAAAGAAAAAAATGTCATCCCAGTAAAACTAAAAATGCATATTTTGATCCATTTCCAATTTCAAAATACATATTTGAAAATGAAACAGTTTATAGTAATAAAGAAAGAAACCACGAATGTTAATATGCAATTAAAATTGTTTCTATCATTTTAAATAGAAAACATTTTCATTCTTTGACATTTTTAATGTAACGTCGTTTTTTGTTCTATTTCTTAATTTCAAATGACACCAATCAGTATTGGCAGAAATTTAAAAATCTAACTGCAATATTTAATGTATAAATTTCCAATTAAAATCTCTGAAAATTGTCTACAATTAACTAGCTAAGCTGCGAAAAATATTAAAGATAATAAATTTTTAAATTATTACATGGACATATACTTTCCATTCATTTGGTCTTGCAAAACTAAGAAAAGACTACCTAAAGACATGCATCTCTTTGAACAGCAAATAAATAATAAGAATTCAGAGAATTGAGCAAAAGCATTAAACAAAATACCTAACATATTAAACAAATATTTTAATCTTGTAATGTAGTTTAAATACACCTCTTGTTTCGGAATCTGCAAGAAGGCAGACGCCCTTGGCCCACTATGGGCTGTTGGGCCATTGAAGAAGAAGTAGGATGTAATTTAAATTATTATAAATAATAATAGAAAAGATTTTTTTTTAAACATCAATGTGTGTTGTGTTCCCTATATGTACAACAAAACGATCGGCGATGGGTGTGGGGGAGGGATGTTGCCTTCCCTGAAGAATTTTTCGTGAAACTGCCTCACATTTGTGTGTCGTATTTAAGTAAACCCGAAAACATCTCATGGGGCACCTGAGTAACTATGTGAGGCTTACAAAACGCTGTCATAATACCCACCGAGTCTTCCAATTTCTGAAAATATTGGTTACAATGGGCTCATCAGAGGATTTGAACCTGGATCCTATTCCAAGCTACCTATGCTGACTAACACTAGGATACGAATCCGGCATTAGAAAATATTAGCAAAACAATTGGAAAAACTTTTTTTTTATTTTACATGTGAATATTTACTCTATCAGAAATTACCATTTTATTACCAGTACTTCCTCTTTTTTGGTGACATACTTTTATAAAGACAATACAGATATAAGATTTTATCAGACATTGGACAATTTATTTTTAAAATTTATTATTACCCATCAAGTGAAAATCTTTTTTACTATCACAAGCCACATTAGTATGTCACATTAGGGATTTATTTAAAACTGATTTATTGGCATTCCAAATAATAAATTTCAAAAATGTTCTATTCTAAATCTTACAAAATCATAAAATTAAATCTCCTTATTTCTAACATGACTCATAAATTAATATTTTCGAAAAATATTTATATTTCCATGCCATATTTTTACTTTACAGCAAATATTTCTTAAAAAAAAAAATAAATAAATAAACCTGTTTTCTGCATTCCTTTCCAAACATTTTATTTCTGCGATAGCTGGACGTGAGAGTAATTCTTTTTTATAGTCATCGAAAAAGCACCAAAGAAAAATTTTTGATACACCGCTCCGTACGATTAGGAAAGAATACTAACCTCGATTACTTCAAAAGTCATTACTCCGCCAGGAATGCTTAATGTCGCCAATATTGCTTACGCGTCACATAAATAATAATAATACTAACAACATTTCCTTGAAATGCATTTTCTCTTTCTGTTTTCTTCACGTTCGTCATTTGCCTGGAGCGATATCTGGCCCCAGAATTCTAACATTGGGGGAAGTAGATTTCAATTTAGGCGAGGAAGAAATCAGTTCCGCTGAAATCATTTCATCCATAATTATACATTCCTTCTTCTGCCTTTAAGTTCGGAGTCCATAATGTGCTATTGATCGCACTTTAAAACATCGGGTAGGGTGCTATTAGTTTTGTTTTTGTTTCGTTGCGTTTTTATTTTTAATACAAACCTCGGAATGATACGCCGGCACCCTAAAAATGAGAAAGCAATATAAGAACGTGGCAGGAGAAGAAAAAAAATTGCATGAAATTCGGATAATACTTCGGTGTCGGAGAGGAAAAATTCCCCATGATCCGACAGAAATTTGGAGCAGAAAATAGCTTAGAAAGAACCAAAGAACATAAAGCTGAGATAAAAGAACTTCGAAATGAAAAAAAAAATAAAACTCTTTCCTACTTTCTTTTGAGTAATGGATTTGTTATAGCCACCACTGTTGTCTTCCAAGCTTCAACTTAAAACATTCTTTCAATAAGATGTGCATTGTTCTTCCTTTCCAAGAACTTTATTTTGAAGAACTAACCGGCATTGATCCCATTGATCAGTGTTTAACAACATGTTGTACTGGGTGGCTTTAAATAGGAGGTTGTAAGGTGTTTTATACGAAAAAAATACACTGAAGTAATTTGTATAGCAATTATTAATTTATAGTATATCATATATACAGGGTATCTCGGTTTATGTTCTTAATCTGTACCAGTTCCTTGACTTATGCCATTCAGGGCGTATACAAAAAGAATTTTTCCCTTAAGAAATAAAGGGAAAATAATTAATCTTTTCTTTGAAAGAATCATCTGGATATTAGTATATTCCATATTGATAGGGTTGTATAAAATAAACATTGATTAATACTGTAATACATAAATGTAAATGCATTTAGATAAAATAAAATGAATGGAAATTTATCAATTTAATTTTCCCTTTCACCTGCTTGAAACTAATTGACGACCACAAAATTCTGCGTTAAGTAATAATCTGTCCAAGAATTTCTACGTTCTCCTCGCTTTTTATTTAGAAATGGAATTCTCTTCAACATATTTCAGAAATTTGATATTGTTTTGTCACTACAGACAAGGTTGTTTTGGTTTGTTTGGGCTTTGTCCAGGTGGTACTTTTCTGCAAGTTGTTTTTGACTTCGTCTATTTGCAAAAAGACACTAATGCCGCTTTTCCCTTTTTGGACCTGGTTGATAACTACAAGATTCTGAGTTTAATACTAATCAGCCCAAAGAAAGTTCTCGCGTTTTCGGAATGAAATTCTCTTCAACATATTTCGGAAATTTGATATTGTCTGATAAACCCAAACAAGCTATAACAATGTTGTTATGGCTTGTTTTTGTTTTGTGAAGGTGATACTTGTCTGCAAAATTGTTTTTGGCATAATGCGTGTGCAAAAGAATTTGACGCCCACTAATCGTAATCCATGCAAAATATTTCGCATCAAACAGAATATATATCAAGTTGGACTTATTGCAAAACGGACATATACTGAATATCACTGTATTGATAAAATATTTACACTGTCACATGGAAATCAAAAGTAAATAAATGTCCTTTGGTGTTTATTTACGTAACTGTACTTAATTAAAATGTTCAACAACAACAAAAAATAACATTAATGATGAATGACGAAAGGTATTTTCAAATAGTTCTATAAATAAAATATTTACTGATATTTTGGAATAGTTTTCGGATGAATGTTTCTAGTAAAAAAATTATCGGCTTAAATTTAGGCTATTTTTAAAAAATCCTTGAACCATAATTAATGTTCAAGTGATACTTTTTGAACATGCATATTTGTTCATGATAGCCAATTCTAAAACTAAATCTTTCCATGCATTGTTTAATGTCAAAAGGTATATTATCGAAAATAAAATAAAAATTTATTCACGTGCCATTCGCATTCTTCTCCTGTCACTTTTTAGCTCGCGAGCCATGTTTCAGGCTTTTTAACAGTCCATAAACACATCACATTTATCTAAGGATCTCGACATTTTTCACCCACCACTTAACGTCACTATGAAATAAAAATATTCATAACATATTCTGCCTCTCTCTTTAAATGCGCCAGGTAACCTGTGATAGGTACCAAGCGTATGTCATTCTAAAGCAAAAATGAAAAGAAAAAAATAGTCAAGCAGTTTTTTTCTCTTGCTCTCTAAACGAATCAAAAATTAAAATATTCCGCAGACTAACTCAGCTGTAATGTTATTTGACCATTTCTAGTTTACTTGACACGTAATGAATTACCTGATCATATTTTTGTCGACCCAGAAGTAAGTGGTTGCCGTTTTTGCGTGCTTACTTTGTTATTAGACCATGCTGTTTGCCATTACGTGTCTTTAACTGCCTATCCCGCACTTTTATCGTACTGCATTCATAACTTAACACTTCATAATTTTTTTTTTTTCTTTCTTCATTTCTCCTTTCTGTTGTTAATAAAAGATGGTTAGGATTTGTTTTCTTTTTATTGTTTGGTGATGCATTTTATTCAGTATTCCTGCTATTGCGAATTGGGAGGTTACTTCAATTATGCATTGAGAGCTCTCAGTTAAACTCTAGCTTTCTACCTACTCTACGACAAGTTAAAACTGAAAAAGCATATAATTTAAAAAAAAGTAAATTGTAATATATTTAAAAGGGAAAAATGAAACTAATGTTAATTGAGAGCATTTGTATTATTTCTTAATACGATACAATTATTTTTTTAAAAAGCTGATAATTTTTACTTAGGGGAATGACTTTAACAGTTTCACTGTAGAAAGCAAGGAGTTCTTCAGTGCGTCTCATATATTGTCATCTACTTTATTTGTAAGCGGAAATCTCCTTTTCGCAAATCTCCGTTGTTAAGTTAAAAGGTGTTTTACATTCTTCATCACTAACATTGCTTTCATCAATAACGCTGCAACAATCACCCAATTATTCCTTCGCCATTTTCGATAATTCATTAATATCTTCTTCCACATCTGAAAATCCTTCGCCACCAGTTACTTTTGCAATTTGAACGATTTCTTCGATTTCATTTTCAGGCGATGGAAATCCTTTAAAATTGATGACATCTTCTGGCCAGCGCTATGGCAACGCGGTCGATGTACTGCAGTTTAAATGCATAAATGAAATTCTTGAATTGGACAAATTAAATAGAAACAATTAAGGGAATGCATATATGCAAAATAGCGACGCTTAAAACGAATTCAATGTTTGTCATACAGTTTTTTATATAAATTACAAGAGTGAACAGTGCTACCTATATTTAATGCTGTAATATATTTTAATAGCATAATTTCTGTTTTAAATAACTAGGTTAGTCATACTGAAGTATGAATTAACTTGGGGTTCCTCATAACCTAACATATAAAAAAGTTACGCAACATTTATGTTATTGTTTCTATCGTCCTTGAAGACTTCTAAAAGAAGAGATATATATATATATTTTTTGCGCTGAATCTATGAACTCATTTAGCAAGCTGACACTGTGATATGATGGTACATTATTTTGGGAAGTCAATGCTGTTTCTTAGGGGGATTATAAAGAGAGGAAGTGATGTTTTCATGATGACTTTTTATGAATAACTGCTCCACATTTGTGTGTCATAATGAACAAATCAAAAGATTACCTAGGCAATTGAACTGTCGATACAAGGTACTTCATGGTAACAAGTTAACAAAAGGACGTTTTTCTTTTCTTTTTAAGCCAGTGAGGTTCCTTTGACTTATTGTACACTGTTACGACAAAATTACAGCAGATTCAAAATTACACAGGAAGTACCACTCATTAGAGGTACTTCCTGAGTAACTGATTTTAAGTTACACCCATTAAAGATAAATATGAGTACTGTTTCAGAGGTAACTATTGCATATTTGTGTGTCGCATTGGATAAAATCTGAAAAACTCCAATCACGTAGCCCAACTATTAATATGAAACTCTTGCTATAATTTTACTTGTTTTTTATAAGAGTGCTATACCGCTCGTCATCATTAGGAATCTAGTCCTCTTACATGTTAGCTAGCACTTTATTACCAGAGCACGAAGGGTTAACTTAATAAGATTCTTTGTTCCTAAGGAAATTAAAATGGTAAGTTTTAAAAGCGACGGAATTTCTGTCAAGTTCGATAGGCACTAATACCTTACAAAATAATTTTCTATTCTAAAGCGTAAAAGTGAATCATATGAGATTCTTTATATATATATATATATTTTGGTGATTGTTAGTGCACATCAGTATCAACTTTGGTAACATTTGGAATGTATTATAATTTTTAATATTTTTTTATGTCTATTTCGTTACGCTGAACCATCAATCTTTTCACAAATATTAAATCAAACAAGAATTTTGCTATGTTTAGATCGTATGGAACCAAGATGTATATGATTTCCTTTTCTAATTCTATTGGAGCATGCGTTAGAAGTGTTGACTCATGATTACCATTCTGACCAGTCATGAATGTCTGACTACCTACGGTTGCTTAGGCCTAATCATTAATAAAGCTGTATACCTGTATATCATTGTTAGCAGTGCAGATAATCATCATCGGTAACTAAGCATGTTTCTAATGCATGGCAATATTTCAGGCTTTTAAGCCAGACAGGAACATGCATGTCATTAACAGACGTATAACATTCGTTTAAAGATATAAGAGATATTTTTTCCAACTAAATATAATAATTCAGCTATAAATTTATTTTATAATTCTTCTAGGTAACAAATTTAATTGTTATACATTACTAAATTTTAGTATAATTAAATAATTTTTAATTTCAGTATAATTAAACTTAATATTTAAAAAAACTTCTGAGTGAAGCGTGTGTCTAAATCTGTTTCATTTATGATTTTGTTTGTAATTACATATAGGTTATTGTTTTTATAAATAAAATACACTCAGAGATATGTAAATAAAAATAAATAAACTTTTCTACATTTCTAGAGTTCTGTAATATAATGGAAATGCAATTAATTGCAATACTTAAAACCGAAGATTGTAAGATGGCATCATAATAGAGTTATGAAAATAAATTTATTAATTACATTTTTTCAATAAAAACTGTGTTTCCATTGTAAAAACTTTGAAGAGTATGTTAAATGTAAATCTCGTAACATCACTATTAAATTTATTTTTTAATTTATTCAACAAAATTCCTTTTATGACTAATTTTATTCCTCTCGATATTTTTTTTTTTTTTTTTTTTTTTATTTTTTTTTTATTTATGAAAAAAAGGGATTTATTTGGACGCTGCTCCCCATAATAAGAGGACACTTTAATTATGCTATATAAATAACTTATTTCTTTTTACATATATTACCTTAATAATTTTCAGTTACTCTGATTAGTAGTAGATTATTATTATCTGATAAGGAGGATATTAAGGTTGGCTTTTAAGCTGGATTCCCACCAGATACTAAGATCGCTTAATGCAAAACGTCAGCCTATCAGAAACCTGATCTCTTGCCCACTCTGTCTCCTGATTGGCTGACATTTTGCGATGTTCGATCTTAGTATTTCGTAGGAACCCAGCTTTATTTTCATCAACGTAATAAATTTAATGTGATTACTTAAAAAGTCTAACGATTAAATTAATCATTAAGGTGAGGAAAATAATAATGCCATCCCATCCTTGAAGAAGTTGATTAAAAAATGTGGTCGCGAAATGTAAATGCACTTTCGAAAGTCCCACGGGATAGCAAATATGTAACAGATCCAGTTATAGCATGGGTTACGCTGAATTTTCTGCATATTTGCAATGTTAGTGGCTTTTGGGGCCCTGAATGGCCAAGTGGATAACGCTCTGGTACTTGGTTCCACAGGTTTTGGGTTCGAGTTTCGGCGGTGCCATGGATGCTTGTAGTGCTTCGGAATCTACTTTAAGCCGTACGTCCCGGTATCATATGACTGTCGAGCATTGGGCGTAGATCTGGCAACCCTACCCCCGTATAAAGAAAAGCATCTCTCGTCTCGAAATCTGCCAGTAGGTAGACGGTCTTGCGCCAATGATGATGAGTGGCTTTTTACTAAGGTCAAATGGGCCATTTTTCGAAAATAATGTTTGTAATTTGAAACTGTAATTTAAATTCTTTAACATTTTAATGTGATCAATATTTTCAATAATACAAAAAAATAAGTAATTTTTTTTTTTTTTTTTTTTTTTTTTTAGAACTAAAATGCACAACAAATTTCATTTATTTTAATTACGGAATACTATTTATATATTATTGTTTTAATTCTATTAATGCTAACTATCTCTTTATTCTAGGTAAGTACTTACTATTTTCACCTCCCCCGCAAAAAACAACATCGATAAATCGAAAGATGTTCTCAGTATTCGATGTAAGCTCATGAATATGCGTAAGTACCCTTATGTAATAGTTAAATCTTTCCATGAATTGCATATATTCTAGAATTTAGCTTTTCTTTTACAGATTATTATCAAAGGGATATTTAATTCTTCCTTTATATGCTGATGCTGCATATCTTTTAAATTTATGCTATCAAAGGCATGTTTTTCTGTACGCTTTGAGTTGTGCTCTAATGATCTATAAAAGAATGGCTTATTTTGCTTGTAGCATAATAATGCTTTTCAAGAACCCATTAATTTAATCATTTAAAATATAAATATATATTATATATTGAATATATTTCTCGAAAATTGTCTTTTCATAAACATTATAATTGATGGACTGATTATAATAGTAAACAGTTTCTTGAATATTAAGAATTATTACGCTAACTAATATTACTGGCATATTCTTCTTCTATGACGTGACAGTCCCATGGTGGGCCAAGGCATTGCTGGCAAATTATATCATATTTATATCATCTAAATATATTTTTTAAATGTTGCAAAATATAAATGCAATATGAATCTTTTATATCAAATGTGTATAGTTAATATACAAAATAATTATATCTATCTAGTTCTTAAATCTATAGAAACGACAAAATATTATAATCTACGTATAGTATTTATCTATAAAACTCATTTAGATAAAATAAAGAGTGTATTTTATATGTATCTGATGAAATACAAATCAAGATGTAGTATAAAATGATTTCTTAATATATTTGTCAACAAATAAAATTAAAAGGAATTACGAAATGATGAAATTTAATGAATTTACGATGTATTGTAAAATTGGAATTTGTTCCAGAAAAATTCGAACCATTTATCATCAGAATTAAAAAAAAAAAGGAACAAATATATACAGAAAAATAGAAAATACATCGAAACTTCTTTGAATAGTTTCATATTATTAAAATTTATAGGATGTGCATTTTTTACAGCAAATAATTGAAATTTAAACAGGGTGCATATATTAAAATGTGAAGAAAAACATTTTATTTATAAAAATATATTGCATTATAACATTTTATTGTCTGGTAACTATTTCGAGGAAATATTTTGTATTAAAGTATCGCAGTACTTTAGTCACTGCATATTATCTAGTGTCGAAGAAAACAATGTTAGAAAAAGTAGCATTTATGATAAAGTATGTCATTTTTTAAAAAAAATATTGAAATATATAGTTTAGATATAGAAAAATATAGAAAATATATAGCTTTTCCATCCAAAGCATGGCGATAATTTTCTTCAGGCTGTATATTACGTTTCACAAAAAGAATGAATGTAGTATAAAGCAATTTTTGTTGAGTCAAATCCATAAAAATTTCTATTTGATCATTATTCGATAAAAAAGTGAAGTATTTTCCTATAATTCGAAATATTTTCAGTAATTTAACCAAATATTGCCTAAAAGGTGATTTTGTCTTTTTAATTTACTGGACATTGTTATAATATTGGAAAAATATGCAATAATTAATATTTATTTAATGTTTGAATCGAAATTGGAATTGAAAGTTATTTCACTTTCTGTTTTTATATTCAAAACATTTTGAAAAATCTTTACCAAAAATACAATTGTTTAATAATGAAAATATATGTGAACCGTATAAGCATTTCGGAAACCCAAACTATTCACCTTCTTTGATCCATTCATTTTTTCCCCACTTGCTTTCGAGACAGGCTATCATCTGCTAGAATTTTTCTTGCACAGCGCCGAAGAATATCCTTTGAAATATATATTGTAAATTCACCTCAATCTTATGTTTCTCCTGCATCATTTTTCACATAAACTGAGAAGGGCGAAAAAATGTGTATACCTACCACACGAATTCTAGCTGATTTGCTAGGCAACTATCTGTCAGCTTAAACTAATGGCGATGGGACCCTGTGTCTCTCCAGAAGAGCCTGGTGGTACTATTTTCATCCTGGTACTCTGCCTCAATCCCTTAGTGAACCAGGAAGAATGAACACTTGATCTGGACCCATACATTTCCCTGTCAAATCGAAAGCAATGCATCATCCAGCCGAGAGAAAAGAAAAATATGGCTCTACCCACTAATATGGGTATTTCCGCATTATATTTCTTATCATATTTGCTTTTTTTATTAGTTTATGCGAATATTTTTATTCTTCTTGGAACCATTATATGGCACTTACTGAAGTTTATTTATTTATTTGCATTTTTTTTTTTTTTTTTATTGTAGCGGTTATCAAGAAAAATTTTCTAAGCTTCTTCAATGTCCTTCAACGGTTAATGTCAAATTATTCGGCTGCTTAAAGTTTGAAGTTTCTACTCCACCATGACTTTGCTTCTTTTTTTTTTTTCCTTGGCGTTCTTCCTTTTCTCTGAAACCCGACGATGCATTCACTAGAAAACCGAAGCCCATGATATCCGGCGATCGGAATTTTTAGTTTTTAAACGAAAAAGCTGGGCTCAAATGCTGTAAAATTGATTTTCCGATAGTCTCGATATATTTTTTCAGATGAGCCTAAATATGCGCCAGCGGAGTTTTGTTTCTAAAATCTGAACTTTTTTTTTTTTTTTTTTTGAGAAAAATACCCTGCCTGACTGGAGCAACATATGTTGAGTGTTGAATTTCAAAAGATGCACTTTTTGTGCGTAATCTGGATGCATGGAAATATTGATTATTTGAAGAACTTATTTTCCTCTATAAATGATTTACAAAAATCTATAATTATTTACTGATAAAGTACTTGGCACAAAATAAAGGCATCAAAATAAAAAATTAAACGTATTAAATGAAATATTTTTAAAAACTTGCAACATCATAATTTGAATGAGTTTACATCATTCTAATTAATCATGTAGTTCGAAATAAACCATTTAATACATTAAAACGATTTTGAAAAACAATTTGTTAAAACAGGATAACTTCTTGATTTTAATTAATGCTTTAAATGAAAAAAAGTAAATTTAATTAACATCGAAATAGTTTTTATAATGTTTAAATAAACAGAAATTTAAATGTTTGGTGCTTTATTACACATCAGTAAGAATACCATATAATTATTATCAAATATAAATGTTATTTAGTGTTAGAAGAATAGTAAAATAGTGTTCTATTTATTGTGTTTTTATTAATTTACTGTAGATTGATTCAGCAAGTATTAAAAATATATATAATGATTATGTAATATATATATATATAATGATTATGTAATGTATATATATAATGATTATGTAGTATATATTTTATAATTTTTCTACAAACAACATTATTTGATGGGTACACTTGTATCTTATTTTTTATAATGAATATTTCAATATTCTCCAACTTTCAATTATAGTCATTGAAAGTTGGTGAATATTGAAATATTCATTATAAAAATAAGATATAAATGTTTTATTATTTAAACTCATTATAGTTAATTTTTCTCACATAATTTGCAACTTATAATTTTCCATACCGGGAGAGTTTTTTCAAAAATTTCATGCACTCCACCAATATCTATAATGCATTTCACTTTCTCATGCTGCTAATTTACGGCCACAGAGTAGCAAGCAATAAATCTTCCCAGTTGAATAATACACAGATAGGTTTACAGCAGACAGTAAATCGACCTATATCGTAGTCGGTTAATAAATCAAGCGTTTAATTGCTATATTTTTACAAACAGTTCCGATATTATATAACACGATTTTTTATATTTATATATAATTCGTTTTCAAACCTATATCTGGCTCTATACGGGAGGCTACTTCATGTTACCGGAATACTTCGCTAGATGTGTCTTTACCTTGAATCCCTCATTTAGTGAGCAGAAATAACATGGTTCATAATATTCTGAATGTACTTTTTCCTTGATAAAACTATCCTCAGGATAATAAAATTATTTTCCTATGAGTTTGTTAATTTCTTTCTGGTTTTAGGAACAACAAGTTTTAACTCTTTGGACAACACCTGGACAACAAGTTTTAACACTTGGTCATTGTATATTTATTTAAATTTTTATGATCTTTTTTGTTCTGCCGATGCTGTTCAGCAATTTGTTTCTTGTGTTTATTAAATGATTTTTAATTTCGTTGTTGCTGCTTATGCGCACTTCGGATTTTGAATATTTTCTTCTTTTTTTTCCGAGAGATTTGAATGTGAGGCACTTAAGAACATTTGTATTGCAAATTCTATGATGGCTTTGCTATACAATTTGCGTTTATCGAATACCAAGTTGCTTTCACCGTGCAAAATTATGGTGTTTCTAATTCACTCCTTGCCAGTTTTTCTTTGGTTATGCTCATATGCTATTATATATATATATATATATATATATATATATATATATATATATATATATATATATATATATATATATATATATATATAAATTTCCGGTAGGAGAGATATAAGTAACCTTATTTAAGTGACAAGAAATCTTTAAAATGGTGTATGGCTAATTATTTAATTATTTTGCACAGCAGTGTGTATACAGAATGCTTTCAAAGTTGACAATGCTGCAAAAACATTTAAATTCAGTCTATCACAGGACATATGGGATATATATATATATATATATATTAGGATATTGAAAGATACTATTAACTCTATTAATTTACACAACTTCAAATTTAGTTTAGTTTAGTTCAGTTCAACCATGGTCTAAAAAAATATGTAACATTTTATTTGCTATAAGTAGGAAATAACATAAAAATAAGAATACTTTATAGAATTCATACAATAGAAAAATGGTACTAATGCTTCAAGATTAATAAAAAATTTTCTTTTAACTATACGTTAATGTTAAATAGTTTAAGTCATTTTATAAATCTCTTTCTGAAGCGTAGGTGTTAAAGATCTTCTACTAAGTACATAAAAAATATGTTCATTGTTTTTAAAAAGAAATATTGTGAGTAAACTTCTGTAAATTAAATACTTTGCTTAATAATCTGTGTTAATAGAAAATTCATTTAATAAATTAAGATTAAATCTTTGTTTGTTTAATGGGCTTACCTAAATTTAAGTAAATGTCAAATAAAAGAATTAAATGAAAAATCTTAAATTTTTTATTAAATTTCGTTCGCGGCAGAAATGTGTTTCACTTCAAATTATTTTTAAATCCTTTGTAAATATAATAATCCTCAAAATGAATATATATGGAAGTATTTTACGCAATTTTTCGTATTCACATACCGATATTTATGTATAAATATTTTTATTTGTTTCTGTGTCGAGCTGAAATGTCAATATGCTTCCATACGTTTCAATGAAATTTATTGCTGCAAGGAGATTCTTAGAAGCTTTATAATAATACAAGTGTTAACAAAATGGTATTTCAACACTTTTTAATAATTCGAAAATCTCTTGAGCGAATACAGTTTATAATTTTCTTATATTGAAAAATAATTTTTGCTGTTTAATAAAATATGTAGTATTCTCTGAAAAAGTTATATTTTATTTGATATAAATGGCAGAATATTTGTTTCGAATAAACAAAACAAATATTATATGTAGTCTCAAAATCCTTCTCGACATCAACAATTTCTGTTTTAAATTCCATTATCATACATATTCAAATTTCAAAATTTTTATTTTAAAGGATTGAATAAATTATAATAAAAGCAAAGATCTTAAGGAATGCAAAAATTTTGGATTACAATATGCTGTAACATTTCGAAAACGTAAATTTTCAAAAATAAAAATTTTTAATTACATTTGCTGGATCCTAACTACTATTTTGTTTGTTAAAGGATCTCCATGTACTGAGTCACGACTATGTGGCAAGAAAATGCTCCGGGTTCGGTATTCGTCGTTCTTAAATGAAAAGTGATAATATTGTATCTAATAATATTGTTCTATTTGATAATATTGTATTACATTAATTTGGTAGTATTATTAATCG
Organism: Caerostris extrusa; assembly: GCA_021605095.1. Lineage (NCBI taxonomy): Eukaryota > Metazoa > Arthropoda > Arachnida > Araneae > Araneidae > Caerostris > Caerostris extrusa. Next base: position 215,848 of record BPLR01009023.1, on the reverse strand, counting down.
TAATTGTATGTGAGTGTCCTTGTTATGATTTTGCATTTATACAAATATAAGTTTGGGTTTGGTTTGTAGCTCCGAGATCATTTTTTTTACACACTAATTAGACCTAATTAGGCTAATTAGACCGGAACCTACTGATAAATGGGGATTCCGAACCACTAACAAACATTCCTGCCAAGGCCAGGATTAGAACCTGAAGCCTGTGGTTCCGAAGGACAGAGCGCTAGTCAATTGGCCATCAGACCATACGAATAAAAGACACTTGCAGTGGTATAAGCTTGAAATAGGTTTGTTGATTAACAAATTTTTTACAATCATATGCATTTGGAGGAGAAACAATTTTTGGAGCAATTTAAAATACTTCTTTAAATTAAATATATTTATAGACATATAATATAGTATCCTTTTAATAAACCGATCCTCGTTAAATCGTATTCACACCCTTTTAGCATATAGTTTCACACAAACTTTTTAAAATCTCGTGTTTTATTTTGCTTTTACAGTAATACGCCGATGCTATACTTGATAGGTGGGTCTGACGAAAATCGCTTACATCGGATTCTCGTAAGTGGGGGTACAAACTTACATAGAAATTTTGTTTAATTGGGACCAAGGACAAGCAAAAACACAAGTTAAGATGAAAAGTATTTATTCAATTACTGTTCTTTATGCAGTCAACCCTCGATAATTTTCTATCTCTAAAATGTGTAGCCTTCTAAAATATTCTACAATTATTTTCAAGACAGGTCATTTTCTTACAAAATTATAAAATTTTCTAGTTTTATTCGCATGAAAAACTTTACAATTGAAAAAAAAAATGCTTTACAATAACGGAAAGAAAAATGGAAGAATTTATTGATAATTGTACAGATTTTTCATAATCAAAACATACTGTAATAAATGAAATTTGCAAGCAAGATTAAAAAAAAATCTTAAGGGTATTAATAAAATCAGAATAATGAAGAGAGTAGTGATAGAAAATTAAGAAACACTAATGGAGAATTAAAATTTTCATTTTTATGTGTCTGTACTCATAGAACAAATAAATTAATTCTGTACCTATAGAATGGATAAATGAATTAAAACATAAGGTGGTTTCTAAAGTGGCAAATTTTTTTATCGGTAGAGGCAAAATAATGACATAAAATTGTAAGGAAAATGAAAACTTAAGCGAACACAAAGTTATGTTGTTTTCCTAAGTCGATGTATTATTGTGTATTGGGCTTTTCTTTTGTCTCTCTATGATCTCCTTATAACAAGATGTTAATGCATTATTTATAATTTTTATTTCATGATAAAGTTAATTAATTGATAAACCTCATTTATCTGCGATATTTATGTTTGATTAGAAATTTCGTTTTATATGATGATAAATTTTTCAAAATGCTCTTTATTTGTCTATTAATGTTGATTATTTTCTTCATTACTTATTAAGCTTTCTAATCTTACAAAATACAGTCTTCAAACATTTCAAAGACATCCTATTTACTACAATATACATTCCACTTGCTATACTATTTACTGTTAGATATTTTAACTACGAACCTCATTATTTTTAATTTATTATTATACTACAATTATGTATTTATAATACTATTTATAATACTAAAATACGTTGAAGGATAGCAAATTATTTTCAAAATGTATAAATCCATTTTAAATTTTAAGAATAGTAAAATATAAACTCATATTTTAAATCTTCAGTGCAATGTGATATGAAACACATATATAATAAATTGCTCATTAAATTATATATTCTTATTTACTGTTAGCTTTAAATTTAAATTTATAATAATTGCACATTTTTTTTTTTACTCTATTTGTTATTACATAATTTATTAACTGCCTTTCTTAATCACATCATTATCTACCCAAAATTATTATACATACATGCCCGTAATCTTCGTATTCAAAATATGCACAGTAATTAATAATACGATTTGTCTTAACTAAAATCCAGACTCTTACTCTATGTTTGTTAGCGATTTGGATTTCCTAATCTTCCTTCAGAAAAGCTCATTGAGCTCTATCGACGAGTTCTAAAGCCAAGGCTCGGGGCAACATTTGATTGGCTTAGCGAAAATTGAATAGGTGCTTATTGTGTAGGAAACGAACTTCGTTTGAGGGTGTGGATTACATTCGTTTAACTTCATATATTAGAGTGAAAGGGTCGAAATGCCGTCGTTGCCATTTTGAATGCTTGTCATTGTCTATATGAAATGGATGGAAGCTTCAAGTTAGCAGGCAAGTAAAGCAGCAACAGTCAAGAGCGAAATTCCATTCGACTTACTCATAATGAGAGAATTACATTCTCAATTATTATTAGTTATTGAAAATGTTGTTTCCATGGTCTAAAAATACCAACATGCTTATTAACTGTCGGATACTGGGAATTTAAAGAGTATACTGATAAAGAACCATTACATGCTCTTTTTCTTAAGGGTAATAATAGTTGTTTATTTTATAGAAAATGAACATTTGCGTCTCATTATGATTATATTAAATTGACTTCATGCATTACTGTAAAACAGCAATCGAAAACTTGCATGGATATTTCATAACATAAAATGTTTTTTATGAATGTCTGAAAAACAAAAAAAAAAAAGTATATTTACAATTCAAAACATTACAGTTGAAAAAAATATTGAAGAACACTTTTAGAATATTTTAAACACTACAATAGCAAAATAAATATACATTCTAATCGATATATGACTCGCAACTTTATTTCAATGCTTATTACATAGTTACACTACCAAACATTAGATGTCTTTCTAAGGAGACAATACCTATTTGTAATGCGTTATTCACAAATACATATATTTTTAATATGTGTTACTTTCATTTATTCGTACTAATATAAACTTACGAACAGTCAAAATTCTGAAGTTCATAAATTACATTCAGCTAAAATTTTCTAGACTGTCTCCATAAAATTATTCTTAGGTACGTTGAACTAACTTCTTTAAAGATTGATGAAAATATGTTAAACGCTGTTTATGTTTGAATGAAACGTGAAATCTTGTCTGCCATGTTCTAAGCAATTCAGTATACTTTGTAAAATACTATGTTCACAAAGTCTTCTGTATTAGGCAAGGAAGTAACCTACTTAATGGAATACGTGACATTTAGGGAGATGTTCTGTGTAGGTTTAGATACTTGTAACTTAATACCACAATTTTGAATGATCTAGTGCTGTGTTCTACAACTACTGAAATTATGGCACTCGCGTCTTTAGTTAAAAGTGTAGTGTTTAGAAGGCTTAACGAAATGCTTCTAAGAGTAATGTAAAGTGCTGAAGACTTAATTTGCAATTGCAGCGCTCATTAACTTCCATTTGGAATTTAGTCAAATGGAGTGAAATGGTCGTCTTTTAATCATAATTACATAAAGTATAAACGATATATTTGTGCAATTGAGTTGTATGCATTAATCAAATGCATTTATATATTTAAAATTATTTTTATAAAATTTTAGATACTGAAAAATTAAATCCTTTTTATAATAAAAATTTTGTAATTGTATATATAAATTCATATATTCACATAAATTTCAGAAAATTGTATAAATTCTTTAATTGGGTCTCAATAAGATAAGTAGATATTTTAATTTTTAATTTAATGTAATCATCAATTAAGTGAAATATTTTTAGTTAAATACATTGAAACATTTTCTCTAATTACACTTCTCCTTGTCTCTCACCTCTTCTTGTCTTTTAGTAGATTTATTTTGTGTTGACAAATCTATATATATCATATGCGATTATATACATTTATAATTGTACATTCTTAATAAACAAATATAACAAGTCATTTCTAGAGTACAATACTATTAAACACAATAACAATGCATTTTCATTTTCCAAAAAACAACACAAACTTGCTTAAAAAAAAAAAAAATTGCGTAATTTTTGTAAATTGTGATAGAAAATGAATTTTTTTTTTATTTTACTCAAATTTTTAAATTCAAAAAGAATATAATACTTTTATTTTAAACTGTTCATTTTATTATTTAAAATCTTAGAACGCAATTTCATAGTGAAGATACTACGAATTCTTTTCTTAAAAGTTTAATAAATCGATACCTTTGTTGACGCCACTGATGTGGCCAATTAATTTCAAAAGAAACTTCGATATTACTTCCATTCTCCAGGTAATCTGTTTTACTTTGATGAAATGCCTTGCAAATAGCATCTTCGATTTCTGAAGTATTTTTTAAACCACCTTGCGCAATCTCCTCTTATGTGGCATTGGAAACACTCAAGGTCAGGCAAGGGCCATTTGAATAAAGTTTGTCAGACAGCAGGGTAAAAAAAAAAAAAGGAAAAAATTGTTACTAGATGCCTTTCCTGATTCGGAGAACGACTGTGTTCCCGTATTTCCTCTAATTACCAGAACCGAAATCGATGTATTCTGAGTCCCTTAAAATGATGCCCTCTGGCGATTTTATTGAATTTCCTTTTCCTCCGGTACTGGCATTGTATTTCTGGCATGCAAAGAGCCATATGCCGGATTATTCTATTTAAATCAATGAAAGGGGGAAGCAATTCTTAATCACCTCCCTCCGAGGGAAAGGCTGGATTTTATTGCAGTAAGCACCGTTTCATTAAAAAATCAGAGTGCAGCAACCGGAAGAGTGATTAAACCGTCTGGAAAAATGTGTTTTTCAGGTCCGTTAAAGCTCGTGTTTCTTGAACAATTTAAGAGAAAGGGTAGTTTGTTGTTGACGTAAAGGAATGTGTCCAATAATGGATGGTACATTAAGAGCAATATTTAGAACAACAGTTTAAAAGTTTTTTCACAACAATAATAATGGTATGATTCCCAAATCCCAACTATCCTAAACGGCAGGAATTATCAAGAAAAAAGTTCAAAAAGTAATCAAATACTTTTTCTAATAGTTTTCGCACTAAAAATATGTTCTTTATAAATATTATTCAAGTATTTTGAACCATTGCCTGTGTTAGCAAGCAGTTAACTCAATGTTTGCATTGCATAATTGCTGTGATTTTCATTAGGTAAAAGAAATTGAGAAATTCCTCTAAATTAGGCACTCTACTAATTATATAAAATTTTCCCTTCCTATGCCTCTTTAATTGTGTTTCAGATATCTCCCTTATTATTATGCTAAGGTTCCAAACAAGAGGAAATTAGCTTAATTGTTTTCTTGATTTCATTTACAGTCAGCTCAATTTGATTAAAAAACAATTGTTAAATAAAGGAGAAAAAGGTTAAATCATCCGGAAAACAATTTCAGTTTCTTTAAAAGAAAGCGATTTTTGAGAAAAAAAATCATTAAAACAATTTCATCACCATCATTCCGATGAAAGACACAAATTTTAAATTATATTATACTGCATTTGTTTTTGTTGTTGTTGTTCTATAGCTAACCAAATTATTTTTCAATTAAAAAAGATTTGAAATAATTAAAAACAGGAATTAAATTATTATTTTAAATATATGTTCTTTCTAAAATAAAATAAATATGAATTCTCTTCTCATAACGCATGGTATATTATGTATTCCAAAATAAAAATACTCTCAGAACTTTTGAAGTTATATAATTATTTTGCTTTCAAAAAACGTTCTGCTATCATCATCATCGTCAGTGGCACAACAGCCCAAGGTAGGCCAACGTCGACTATCTGCTGGCAGATTTCTAGACAAGGGATGTTTTCTTTTTACGGGGTAGGGTTGTCAGCCCTACATCCAACAGCCATATTAGACCTACGTTTAAAGTGGATTCCGAACCACTACAGACCACCATGACACTGCCAGGACTCGAATCGAAACCTGTGGCACTGAGCGCCAGAGCGCTAGTCTGGTGACATAAAATGTTTGTTTTTGCGATTAATACAAAAAAAAAATAGATGTGATGAACTGAAAAAAAAAAAAAAATTTAACTTCTAATCTCCCTAAAAAAATATTATGCAATACCATATTTTTACATGTAATAAACATATATGTAGTCTTGAATTGGAAAAGTTAGTTGATTGTTCAGTATCTGACAAAATTATTTTGTTAACATGTTTGCAGTTTTAACAGAAAGTGAATAGGTTTTAGAAGAAAGTGGGCTTCCCTACTTAATGGCAAAAAAAAGAGTTCACTGTACAAATTATTGCACTTTCTGATCTCTGTTGCTTTTCTGATGAGAAAATATCAAAATGATTTTTAAGAATTGTGATTCATTTAATTAATTAAGTGAATAAAAAATGACTGAGTATTATTAGGGAGATTGAAAGGTTTTTAAAGGTGAACATGGGAAAAACTAAGAGGGCATAACAGAATAATAAGGCATCAACAGAGGAACTGGCATAACAGAGGAATGAGAAAAAAATGCATTTTAATGAGATCAATATCAAAAAGAATATTGCGCTGAAGCAAAATTAAAAGAGTAGAATATTAGCAAGAAAAGAATTATTCAGAAAAAAAACAAATTTCAGATGCTCGTTTTTTTGAGTAAAGTGAGAACGATGTAAGATGTACAACAGAAAACTTCTGGATACTGAACTCTAAACTAATTCTGATACTGAACATTAAACCAACTCTGTATACTAAACAAAAGCTATGCCTTTTTCTGTACGACTATAAACTTAGCTTCTTTCATGAATTAGTTAGTAATATTATACGTAAGAAACTAATTATACTGCCCATAACTTCTTAATTTATCTAAACGTTTTATTTCCAACTCTGTAAAAAAAAAATTTCTTTATTAACCAAAGTCCATATATTGTACACTCTCGTAATATTTACATGCCATGTGCCACACAATATTTTCATATCACACATTTTTAAGCCATTGTCTTTTCTCTGTCTACTGCATATTTTTCAATTCACTTATGATGATGTCAGTTACATATTATCATACCATATTTTCTATTGAAGATTAATCCTATAATAAAAAATGTTTTTAAATTTAAACATTTATATTATTTTTTACCACCCTCATTTATTTAACAGGTTCATAACTACGTTGTCTTAAGCATTGAAGTAGGTGAGAGGTAAAAGTAAATTAAAGCGAATTACTCTACCAATAAATATCATTCTAAGCAATATCGGGAACTGAATAACAGTTTTTAAGCAATATTCAGTATGAAGATCACACACAAGTACTATTTGGCTTAAATCTGAATTCTGTGGACAGCAAGAAATTGTCATCCTGTGCAAATAAACCTAGTAAAAGACATATAAAGTGAAGGTCATATGTTTACTTTTAATCATGCATGACATTTTTTTGTTATATAAATTTTAAAAATAATATATAATACAATAATGTTAATACAAATGTGAATTTAACTGTAGTTAATCATTAATTAAACACATACTACACCAGTAAGTAAGCCAGTAGTTAAACATTTAGTACAACATTTTCTACAGGTCTTGAAAGCTACCAAACGGGAAACTTTGAGAAAAATGAATTCCCAATCTTTGTAAGTAATATGAATAAGCAAATAATTGTATCAATAAAGTTTTACATGAGTAAGGGGTAATTTTTTTCTAATAATTTAAAAAAAAAAATTATGTTTTTGTGATTTATTGTTAAGATCCTTTTCTCAGTAATAAGAATAAAATGCTTTTATTTAAATTTTTCATTAATTATTGTCTTAGTTAATCTTTATTACCAGTAGAGCTATTTAAGAACTCTGCATTTTTTGCTTCATACGTAGCATGATATAATGAAATTTTTTTTAACATTATTTACTTTTGCAATCCTACAATAATATATTTTTTGTATCTGCTATCTGAAATTGAACCCGTTATTTAAAACAAAGGTTAAAGTACCGCATTTGCTGAATCCTGTTACGTTTTTTGTTTCTTTTCTACTTTGTGTGTTTAAATAACTGAGAGTCCAAAGCAACAAAGTAAACAGTTCACGTATCAAATTTACAAAACTTTTGAAGGAGAAAAAAGATTATTGGTAACGAACATGATTCTTGCATTTCATTTAATTACTCTACTTTACCACAAGCTGTGAAAAGAAATTTAAAAGCGATTTTCTAAAAACAAGTTTAAGTGTATTTTAGGATACAAGAGTTCTATCGAATTTTATCGAAGCCCATTTTCTATTGAGTGTTTACTTTATTTAAAGTGTGTTTCAGATAAAAACATTGTAGAAAAACAGGGTATCTAACAAATTATGTCTTATATACAGTAAGAAAAATAAGTTTATATAAAATTATCCCTCTCAGACATGTAGTTTTTCAACTATTTATTTTTTTCAGCGATGAGTAAGTTATAATCAGTTGTAAAAATGTTAAAAGACACTTTATCATTATGTAAAATTACTGAAAAAAATTTCAGATTCAAAATTTCTATAATAAGTTATAAATTCATCATCATCTCATTTTAGCAATACAATAACAAATTCAACTACAATACTTTAATAAGTATTATAATTGAACTTGTTATTGTATTGTTAATTTTTTATTAATTATTAATTATGATCAATTTATTTCCAACCTTCTTAAATTCGATATTTCACTTTTACTTAAAATTAAGAAATGTTTTGTTAATGCAAGGGCATTTGCTTCATGGGTTTTTTTATGCCACAGCAAATTTGAAAGAGATCACAAATTTGAATATTCCCAGATGCCTCTCATAAAAGGTGCATCTAAGTGTTTGCATTCTTCATTTACCTTCTGAAATCCAATGAAGGGACATTCCGACGTACAGATTTTACAAGTGTATCTCACAAAAGACACAAGAAATTTAAGTTAGATTCAATTAACGAACTTTCAACTAAACTCTATCAGCTTTAATCAAACATAATGAGCTGACAGTCAGAAATTCAGAACTAGGTTTAATTTTCTTATCATATTAAATGGTCACTATATGACTTCTAAATTTCACTATCTGGAAATTAAATAAATAACGAAAACTACCATTATGTTCTATCCGTTATTTTTTTTTCTTGAGAGAAAAATGTTGGTCTGTTCTCAACTGCTTAAATAACTTAGAACATATTTTTCCACCGCAAATATTAGTCCTAGGGCTACTATTCTCCCCAAAGTTTACAATAGAATAGTAGTTGCTCTTGATGACAGCCAGCTGCTATCCAATTTTCTCGCTTATCTTAAATCCATCTTAAAAGCTTCTTTTTTTTTTTTGTCAAAATAAACATTTTCTCCGAGTATATTTACAGGCTGTCTGGAAAACAAAGTCATCTGAGAAAAACATCACGTATATGTAAATAAAAGTATGCAAAAAGTAAATATTTGCAGCATAAAACATGAGACGCATCTTCCTTTGCATTTTTAATGGGAGCCAATCCTTCAATTTTTGTGCATTCCGCTTGTGTACGTTTATTTTTAAGCAAACATTTTTTTTTTCCTGTCAGAAATATTAAAAATTTCAATGTAGTTGTTCCCTTAAGAACTTAAGCAGTTCTAGATTAGTTTATATTCAAACCTATTTTTTTTTCTTTTGTTATATCCCTGGTGATTAAATTGGTTTGTAATTTATTCATTAAAAGTTTTAAAAGCTTGGATGAATCATTGAAGGGGATAATTCCTTCAAGGCATCCGGAGTATGTTAATTTCCTCAAGTACCTGCTACCCGCACTGGCTTTCTCTAATAGAATTTAAATGTATTTCTTGGGCGGATAATGAATAACTTGTCATTGTCATGATCATTTTAGTAGCTATCAAGAATAGACATCATGAACTATCTTTTTTAGAGCTGAAGTTTTCATTTTGAGCAACTCTTCGCTGTTGTCATGTTAATTTTGGTGTCTCTTGGGCATCATGCTACTCAAATAAAACTTTTTGGCAATTTTTGGTTCGGTAGCTCAGCTTATTTTTCGATGAGGGTTTAAAAACGTCTTTTTACAACTTCTGAAGGTTTTTTTTTTCTTCTTAAACTTCCATTGTAATTATTATTATTTTTAAGTAAGGGGGAGTTTAATGTTTATCTTTTATGAACATAAATATAAAAATATCTGCATAATTTGTAAAGTTTCAGAGACTTTATATGCAATCGAAATGCTTAAAGCTATTTATTTTTGTAAAATAATAAATTTTATAGATATATATTTTAAATAACAAAGAACTTATATACTTTTCAAATGAGTTTCAATAAAATTGAGCATTTAAAAATGAATTTATATTTAAATTAGGGTAATTTGATAGCAGCGTATATTTAAATTTAGAATTTTTAAAATAGTTAAAGCGTATTTTTTAATCAAAATAGAATAATCACATTATGAAATTTGTTTTATGCTATTTTGTTTAAAGTTTCGAAGAAAAGGATTCTTTTAAAAAATTGATGAGAATAATTTTTTAATAAAATGTTATGTTTTGTTAAACTTCAGATAACTTTACTTTGAGTAGCATTAATATGTATTAAAAGAATAAAATAAAATCAATAAAATAATTAAAATAAAAGGTTTTGTTCAAGAGAAGCCAATTATTTTAGTTGAAACTGTAAAATTAAAAGAAATATATTTCGAATTTTTTTTTTTGTACAGTATTCTATTTATAAACTAATCCTATTACACCCAAATTTTTTGTTTAAGATAAACTGAAGCAAAACTTGCTGCAATGATATACCCTTGTGAAAAAATAAAGTTTAAAAAAAAAAATTCAGAAAAATAGAATACTTTTATTCTGAAAAATTTTTTTGACTTTTTTTTTATCTTGTATCTCAACTAAAAATGAATTAATATATTTCAGTGTTACACATCCAATTAAAATTCATCCATAAAAAATATTTCTTTTGATTTTTTATTTACGAATATATCATTTTTCGGTAAATAAAATTAAACTCAATATAAGAGAATTTTCTTCTTCTTAAAAATATGTTAAAGGGCTTTGTTTTTTATTTCTCAAGTCGATATTTTTTCTGATTTGAAAAATATAAGAAGCCTTACTTTATTTTCTAAATTTTATGTCGTTGATGTTTAATATCTACCTATCATTTGTAAAGGCACATTTATTAATGTTTCAAATCTTTATAAAAAGTATTGAAATGAAATCTTTTATTTAGTGTTTATACCATGCACATATAAACACAGATCCAAATATTGATAGATATTTTTTCATGATCAATGAAATATAAAAATCATGATCAATGAAATCTTGTTAACGCAGATATCATGTTCAACGATATCTTTTATTTTCATTCAACTTTGCCTTATGTCTGTTAGATTATACTCGGTTATAAGACTAGTTAAATTTGGCTATAATCCAATTTTCTTTTTAAAATATGTAGAATTTTATTTAAAATTTTTTTCTGTAAAATTAAATAATTAATGTTATTAATGCAAATAAATAATTAACGCTCAATAAAATTGTTATTTTAAAATAGAGAAATATGTGCACAATTTTTACTGGGTAGCAATCAATGGGAATTTTTTTCTGCATCAAGTCATGCTGATTTCAGTGTTCCTAAAAAGGAAGTATTACTGTTTGTACAAAGCCTCATATTTTGCTAACATAAAAAAGAATAGACTCAACGCATGTCCATTCACACAACTAAGTCATGAATGCAATCATTATTTGTAATTTAAATGCAAATGCCTCTCAAATGCTTTATTTAGATCATCTATACCAAATAATAAGGATCACTCAATGATAATGAAAGCAATTGTTATTCATTGCTTTTCTTCATTTTTTACCACAAAGAAAAGAGATTTTGAAGTATAAAGCAAACTCCTTTTAGTTTTGTGAAAAATGATAAATAAAAATGTGCTTTATTTTCCGTGCCACAAAATACTTGCAATTATTTGAGAAGAAAAGTAATATCGAATCGCTTTTGAATGCAGTTTGCTTTTGCTTCGAACTTCATTTCTTTTAAAATAAGTACGATTTCTGTTGTATAAAAAAAACATGCATTATGTTACGATTTAATATGCTTCTTATTCAAATGCCATTATTGAATAATTTCATCACATTTCAAAAAGCAATAATGACAATATTTCTTTTTGTATGCAATATTATAAAATATTCTCAGAAAATGTTTCTCCAATCGTTGCTTTTCAGATTAAATTTCAGCTCTCTTATTTAAATTTCCTTTATCAAATTAAGATAGTTCTTTAAAAAATTTTTTTGAATATATATCTACAAAGTTATAATGCATATTACTATATTTAATGATATGCTCTTCGTAATATAATTCATATCAAATGTATTCATCTAATAGTTATCTGAAAAAATACAGTTCATTATAAAAAACAATGTGAGTGTTTTTATTTATAAAGTAATTTGTTTACTATTGAAATATTTTTGTCCAGAAATTATTTATGGATACTTTATTTCTGTATTCTGAAATCTTAATTTTAATTACTCTCAATTATCCATATTTATGAAATAAAAAAGCATTTGGAAACTTTGTCAAAATGTTTACTTTATTAAGGCAATTATTCCTGTTTACTATTGTATTTTTGCAGCCCAATTAAAAAACAATCTGCCAACAAACAACAAATGTCATGATATTTTAAGCATTTAATATTTTAAGCATTATAACTATAAACTTATTTTTTATTGATAAAAAAGTAATATGTTTAACAAATATCACTGAAGATTATACTGTTTTTTTTCAGTATTCGATATATGAATTTCAACGCAATAAACTTTTATGTTGAATCGGAAGTAATTATTCTACAATGTCTAGTTTTTAGACATAAAATCTGAAATATAAATTTTCATGTGACATAAAATAAGACGAATAATCCCATTTTATTTGATTCAACTTTCTTTAGGTTAGCCCTTTGGAAATGCTCTAATCAAAGCGTGTAAAGGAAAAAAAAAAATCTAGCATCCTGCATTCATTCCCCTTATGTGATTTTAGCTGCTTAAATCTTCATATCTAACCATCTGCAGGCTATTATTCGTTTCTATTTGTAAAAGGGAGTCTCGAGTCGATATTAGCCTTTCATGTTGAGAAAAGGCTTCTCCAGTGGCTAGGAAACCACCCCTACTTTAATGAGATGTATTGTTTGGCGTAGAATGTCGTGTAGTGACATCCTTTCCACTATAGAGCTTCCCTCCGAATGCATCAGGTAGTATGTCTATCAATGTCGCCTGAAGGAAATCTTGACAACAGAGTGTCATTCGGACTTGAGCTTTATTAAAGAGTAATTGTTGATGATCAAACCAGATGAGTCGAGGGAATGCCTCCCATTGTGATTTCAGAATGCCCCTTGATTGTACTAGAGAATAAGAAGGGTTTCCACATCGAATGCTTATTATGATGATTTGTACGTTCTTCTATTCCTTTAACATATCTTATTGTATTGCAGTTTCAGCTAACAATATTATGCATATATTTTGTTTTTTCAAATTTTTTTGTGTCGCATTGAACTCTAAAAGAATATTTATGTTAATTAAAAAAAAAAAAAGGTTTCGAATCAAATTAAAAACATAAATTAGAGTACTCAATTTATATTAAATGTGTAAATTTTCGACATTTGTTTCTAAATGATTATTTGAACTAAATTCGTTTACAAAAAAAGTAGGAATGTTAAAAGAACTAAATAAATATTAATTCATGTCATTTTATTACATCAGTTTTATGCATAATATAAAAATGTATGATATTTGTGTTCCAATCCCAAACCTCTATTAGCAGGATATATACAGCATTTAATTTAGTTAAGAATTAAAAAACACATATAGAGACTTCTAAAATATTTTGATGTTTAAAAATAGCTCAATACTAGGTGTAAGGCTAAATAAATTACTGGATATATCCATAACAATCTTATCTATTAATTAATAATAGTATTAAATTAATTAAATTAGGGGTTATAATAGTTAGCCTTTCCTTTATTTTAAAAAGTATCATATCACCAGATTAGTTAAATTAGCATTAAATACTTAATTTTTAATTAATGAAATTACTGAGAAATAAATGTGTTTCAATACATTAATAAAAAAATTTTAAAGGATCAATTGTGTTGGTATTAATAAGTTAACAAGCCTAATCATCAAAGATATTTCATGAACAAGCAAAATAGCCAGACATTTCATTGACGGACACAATCATCAAAGACAAAAGAATTCTTAATTGCCCAGGCTAGCTAATCTGTGTGAGTGAATGAATCAGCTGCGAGTCATCAACAGGTCTTTCAAGGAAATTATCACTCGTTTGGCGTGCTCAGTAAACATTCCCTAAGTCGGTCTACATTTGTTTGCACTTTAAATTTGGATCCGCTTTCTCTTGCATGTTCCCAAGACCTTTCAGAGCTACTAAGCCTAGCCATTGCAGTTCCAGGTTCATGAGTAGTTGAATTCATCACAATGGCCATACTCTCCATTAGAATTATTGGCAAAGATCCCCTGTTTGTTTGTTCCACTGCTGTTGTCGTCTATCAATTACAATGACACGCTATCCCTTGTTGATGACATAATCAATCGACTGGTATATAGGCCGGCTACTGTGTTAGCTGATACTTCTATATAAATAGATGTGTAATGATGACTACCGTATGAGTGGTTTGTATGATAATGATGCCGCAGTTCGTCGTGAAAAGCTTTGCAATTTAAAACGATGGCCGGAGTTGATCTGAAACCATTTGTTAATTCGTTTGGCAAAATTAGGATATTTGCATATTACATAAAATTATCCAATGAATCTTAACTAGCACTAATTAGTAAGGGAAAATTATTATATACTCGATGTTTGTGAATTGTTTTCAGTATATTTTCATGTATTATCATAATGCATTTAAAATCGATTTAAAAAGTAGCAATGAGCAATAATTTTAATTAATTTTTATAAAGAACTTTTCTCTGATTAATGTATCTTACCCCAAAATTTCTATTTAATTATATTTAAATCTTTGTTATAAATATTAGCTCTCTTTACAGAAAATGGAAATTTTTTTATTGATTTAAGTGAATGCTCCTAGGATTAGGATTATATTTCAGTCCAATGTTACGTTGTGTAAATCATGCTTAAAACGATGTGTGAATTCTTCATTGATATTTTTTAACTTATTCATATAATGCAAGATTCCTACAAATAAAAATAATTATTATTCCATTTACCTATACAAATTTAAAAATATTAAAGTAGTTTCATCCAAAGCAGTTATGTTTTCAACAAGATTTTGTTAAAATAATTTAAATAAACGCATAAGTATACTAGCAACGAAATTTAGAGAATATTTGAAAATATTGACATAACTCTCAGCAAAATTAGATTAATAATTTTATTAGTTGTATGTTATTTTTAATAGTGATTTTATTGATAATACGTGTTACAAAAATTTCAAATATGCAATCGAAACACATGTTAAAATTGAATTAGAATTCATCTGAAAAATTATATATATACAAAAATTATAAATATTCAGGTTCCTGATAAGACTTTAGTCAAAAATAATAATACAACAGTATACAATGAACAAATATAAAAAATAAAATCTTTCATATTTCATTTTATAAGAATAACAAATGTTCAGGTATGTTTTCTTCTTTTAAATTGTCAAACGTCATCCTTTATAACATATTCACAATACATGGATATATATTAATATTTCGTGAAATCACTTAGATAATAAAAAAAGCTAAAAAAAATATTGATCTCAGAAATAACGGATACTTTAAGAAAATATTATAATTCATCAACTGACGATAAAAAAACATATTTACTCTAACTTTCTGACTTCTCGTAAATATTTCAGTAATAATAATTTTATATGTAAAAATTTAAGAGGTTGCTTTTATAATAATTAGTCATGAAATCTTTTTTTATAAATTACTTTTCATATTTCGTACTCGGAAATATTATCTATAAATAACATGAAACAAATGTTAAAGATGCACATAGTAAAATTTCAAATTTGTAAGGATGATTTAAAAAACAAATTTTCAAACTAATTATATTTTTCAGTTTTTAGTTCAAGTTGTGAATTTGAAGTTCAGATTTCAATCAATATGTGTATTCTCATTAGTACACATCTAAGTAATTTAAAATAATATATTACAGACAATGCCATTTTGAAGTATTAGGAAGTCTTTCAATGAACTTTATTATAGAGACAATTAATTTTATAACTTCAAAATAAGTGATGTATAGTATGTAACCATATCCATGTTATTTAAATAAAATAAAAAAATATTTTTTGATGTCATCTGGTTCAATATGCTTTTCAATGCTTTTTTGATGAAAAGATAATACGATACTAAAAGGAAATAAAAAATGCAAAAGCATTAAAAGAAAAGTTAATGTAAAATTCCGTTTCACATTACACCAGAAATATAATATATAAAATCAGTGAATTGATTTAAAAATTATAATACCTTATGGATTTATATTACATTTAATTAAGTAGTTTAATCTATTTTGATATTTTTAGCATTTATGCTGCTTTGAATAAGTCAATAATTTAGTAATTCCTTTCTGAAGCATTTATTTTTATTTGTGGTTTTAAATCTCAATATTTGCTGATATAATTTGAATCTCATTTTTTAATTGTATTTTAAATCTCAATATTTAATTTCAGTAATTAATTTCTTTAAATTTAAGCCGGAAACATGTAGGTAGATCCCATCTTAAATCTTTATTTTGAAAAAAAAAATATAGCATTCTTAGTGCATTAATTAGGTTTCATTAGTTTAACTTACACTATTTTTACCCTTTAATTTATTACATTCTTAATTAAATTATTAAGTCACTCTAGGTTCCTAATATATTATTTTAATTAGTAATTAATAAAGTTAAGTACTCTAAGTTTTTAATGAAAAAAAAAAAAAAGCCTCTTATAAATTTTAATTGGTAGTGATTAGTTGAATATTCCTCCTAAAATAATACTCCATTCCAAAAATCTGCAGACGTTCTAGAAAATCCATCGACTTTTTTTTTTTTTTTACTCTTTTAAATTATACTCTAACATATCTAAAAACCTCCTGTACTGTTTGATTAATAATGTCTTTAACTCAGAATGAGAAGAACCTCCTCTTGCAGTGCTTCGAGGAGGTTTCTCTTCCTGGAATAGCCATCTATAATTTTTCCTGAACGACGGGATGAAATATAAGCTTGATTTTGCATTATTATCTCTTGAGCAGTTGTTTCAGAGTCGGTGAAATGAATAGGAAATAATAGGTCCTCTGGGTCCCTACTGTTCAGCACTCCGACTGATATTCCAAAGATCCACGTGTACGCCTTTTTTCCCTGAAAGGATCCTGAATGAATTATGTATGGGGACGCAAAACGTATAATTCGGAAATAATCGGCCCATTACTTTGATTACTAGTCCCGATGTAGTACTTGCCAGGAGCAAGTATGGGAATAAGGGATCCTTCCTACACCCATCGACCACAGAATTCTTTGTGTAAATAACTGCAACCGCGGCTCATAAATAGATGAAACCATCATTTTTGCGAGGAAATTTTTATATCAAGACAGAGTTGTCGTTGTGGATTTCTTTTATGCGGTTAATGTCTCGTTTAGATCTAGAGTATTCCTAAAAAATTGCAACTATGTATTTCGTAAGGAAACCAGCATGGAATTTGTTTGATGTGTTGTTGATCAAGTTGTTGAATGAAGGTGATAAATCTATAAAGCATATTCTATGTTAAAAATAGCTATCTATAAATACATTACGTCCCAAATAATTTAACGAATAAAATCATTTTTAAATGCTTCACTTGTATTGAAAAGAAATAGGAATATAATTTTTTTTTTAAATTCTTACATTTAAACTATACTTTCAAACTAAAACTTTGTTTAATTTCGGTTTGAGTACCATATGTCATATAAAAAAGAATGCATTTAAAATTTTATTTTATCGTCAAAAATATTCGAATGCTATAATATCTTTTAAAAGATTAAAGGAAGAAGCAAATGAAAAATAAACATTTTAAACTGTTTTTATTACATCACCCTCTGTTATTCCAAAGAAGAATGTAATTATTGAACGAGAAAGGTTCTTATTAATTATTCATGCATTTCTTTTTCTATCTTCCAGCCTTTTATAAGCATGATAATCAATTAATCAACAACAAATTAATTAACCTTTAAGTTTTATCTTTCTTTAAAGATGCAAGAAACAAAAAAAAAAAAAAAAGGAATAAAACCAATTAAGTGTTATTTATTTTCATCCATCTCATACATAAAAATCTCCGAAAGTTTGGTTGAAAAACTGTTTCCAGCAGGGCACTGCAATCATTACAGGCGAGTTGAAGCGACTGTTAAAACTTAAAACAAAGTTAAGTAATTACTTAAATGCTCCAGAACATGAGCTTTACAGTTAATGGAAATCTAAGGTATTCTCCTTTTTAATTAAAAACTCTAAAGTTGATGTTAGTGCATGTCAGGACTTGTTTTCTTATGCGTCAACCAACGCGTTTGTAAAGAAAAGCTACACACGATGCATTTAATAACCTCTTTTCTACACACACTATGTCACTTTCAATAACTACCCCGCTCTAGTATCGCAAGAACGACAGCAATACCTAGATTAAAGTTTGTTGAAGCTCTCAAAATTGATTGCTTTTAAAAACGACTTTTTCCAACTTCATATTGATGGAAAACTGAAGCTACAGATATGGCGACTGGATGACAGGTAATATGGAGTCGTTTCGTAAAGATATTGTCACTCAAAAACAGGGCGGTGAGAGTTTATTTATTCCCAATATATTTTACAAAGTGTGCAATAAAAGTATTCAAGAAAAAGCAATGGTTATTAGCACTCGCATCAATGGAACATTAGACTAAAATGGGAAATTATTAATATTTTTAAAAGATTTTTAATTTTATTATTTATATAAGACAAAAAAGTATTTTAAACTTGATTATATTCACACAGGTTACATAACTAAACACAAAATATGATTTAAGATTACTTTTTGATAGTAATTTAATTCAGGTAATATTTGTTTATGCTTAGACTGGTTTCCAAAAAACAATTATGGGAAAATCTGAACATAATATTAACTTGCATTTTTATCAATAATATTAACTAAATAATCAGGGCCTGAATGGCCGAGTGTCTAGCACTCTGGCGCTTGGTGCCACAGGTTTCGGGTTCGAGTCCCGGCTTTGCCATGAATGTTTGCAGTGGTTCGAATCCCCTTTTAAGCAGTAGGTCCGGTCACATTTGACTGTAAAGAGCATCACGGAGCCAAGTCAGACTTCTATCTACGGGTGTTCCATCACAACAGAAGCTGCACGCTTTTCCTCCATCCATGAGTAGATTACTCATGGGTTGTCCATCCCGCTCTGCAGGACACTGAGGATTAGTCACAACAACAACTAAATAATCACTTTCATTTGATAGTAAGGATAAAAAAAGAAATACAATCCTAAAAATTCGGTTGAAATAAAAACATACTGAAATGCGAAAACATTGCGAATAATCAATTTCTGTAAATTTATTAATTTTTCTTTATTTCTATCAATCCTCTTTATAAAAAATTTCAATTGTTGTAGTTGCTACTTATTTGACTTCTTTTATCTAAAAATACGTTAAAAATGACCTAAGGGGAATTACTGCAATAAGCATTATCTTTTGTATGTTACTGCCAATCAGATTAATCTCATACAATATTCTATCATATAATACAAACAACAAATACAACTGCATCATACATATTATCCAATATACACTAATTTATAAAATATATCAATTTTCTTTTCCTGCCCATATATTTTTACACTAAGCATTTCTTGAATGGGAAGCCTGTAAAAAAATGCGAATTATCTGTAGTTAATAAAAAAAATTGTAGTAGTAAAACTTCTAGTAAATTATCAATGGTTGATTCGTTAATATGTTTTATGCTAGAGTAAAAAAAGATACGAAAATGTTTCATTTATTAGATTCCAAACAATGCATAAAATTATTTATCAACATAGATAGTAAATATCAAAGGAAAACTGTTATCTCAAGTTCAAGCTCTTAAGCTAAATTGATATAAATGACTGAGATAGGAGTTTATTACTTTTTGAACAATTTTCTTCTTCTTAGCTTCTGAGAAACTAAATTCACCAGACGTATGAAAGTGCATATCTAATGAATAAAAATGGATTTTTACCAGTCATCAAACACGAATTTCTCACGAAAGGAAGTCCAGTATGGCAATAGATTTAAAAGGGCTTTAATGCTTTTATATGACCAGTATCGAACAGTTTCGTAGAAATAGATATTATTCGAAGCGGTTTGAGATCCAAGTTAGATAAAGTATTTTGAAATGAATCTCAAAATTTATACACTATCGATATCGTAGTTCAATTGATATTTTTGCTGGTGTGAAAGTTTAAAAAAAGGGTTTTTTTTTTCAAATATATAAAAATGTAATGTTACAGTTTGATTATTTTGTGTTGGCTTAAAAGTTGTTACTGTTTCATTAAAATAAAAGACGAAATAATTACACATTCAGTATGTAAGCTCTTATTCACTGTTGTCTCTCATTTAGTGATTAGAAGTTCTAAAAGGTTTAAGAGATCAAATATATATATATATATATATATATATATATTTAATTATTTTAATTTTCTTTAAATTGTGGAATATTTTAAGTCTGACTCCATTGATATTTCAATAATAATTGCTTTTATTGCCATATATACTAAAATGGGCGAACTATAACTGGTGTTATAATTTATCTTACTGGTGTTATAGTCTAAAATTACTTGTGCTATGTTTAAATATTAGTAAATATTTTTATAATATATTTATTTATATAAGTTAAAATGCCATTCATTTAGCTTGTCTGCTTGTTTCAATGTATGATAATCTCTGTGTGTTTATATCATGCCCGGATACTACTACAGAGGGTTGTCAAGAGTCAAGTGGAATTAGAAACAAATGAATAGTCAATATTCATTTGTTAACATTCTAAGTTGGGATCTATTACTAGAAAGAACCGAAAAAGCAAGGAGCATTACATCCAAAGACTGCAAATATCGTTAGGTTTCTGCAATAAAAAAATCGCTCAAGAAACGCACAGAGTACTTGGAGAGAAATGTTAAGTCAGCGATTTATTTATATAATATATATATCTTTGCTATAATTTTATTTAGTTTTAAAACTATCAAGTGAAGGAAAAATATTTCAAAGACAGCATATTTTTCTAATCATTCTTAGACAAAACAAATTAGTCTAAATAATTCTGCAAATTATTAATGTAAAGTAAATGAAATATATAGTTAGCAATTTATATTGGAAAATAAAGAAATGATTATAATGAATACATTTAAAGAACACACATGATTATAATGAATACAAAATTAATCCATTTCTACCGATAAAAATAGGGTTCTAAAATACTCAAACAAAGAGTGATTAAATTTAAAATTAGTAATTAGTACAAATGTTTAAAAATAACTAAAATAACTATTTTTAAGAATTCGTTTTTAAACTGTTCAAACATTATTGATGTACTTAACAAATTAAGAGATAATTAGCTTAAATGGTTAAATATGTTTAAATGAATGAAATGTTTTTAATTCCAATATCTTAAGTTAAATATTATAGTTAATACTTTTAAATGAATAATTAATTCATTTAAAAAGTTCATGTTTAACATTATATATACAATTACAAATAACCCATATATTCAATCTTCATAAAAGCTTTCATTTACATATTCTAAACTATATCAAATGAATTGCCTTTTGAGATTATTTTAATTTCGTAAAATAATTTAATTTATTTCTAAAAGCGAATCATATTATTTGTCTGTTATTTTTTTAATTAAGATGATGCATTTAGTAATAAAGCAATGTATGTTTCAACACTTTCTAGAAAAAAAAAAAACATTTTGAATTAGATATATATTTTTGAATTTGATTATTAATAAACAAAACTTTTTATAATATTGGAGCAAAAATTTGGAATAAGTTTTCTTCTAATTACATTTAGTTATAAGTATACATTTTCTTCTAATTGCATTTGGTTATGCGTTTAGTTGCACGCATACATTTATACATTTTCTTCTAATCACATTTAGTTATACGTATACATTTATACATTTTCTTCTAATTACTTTACATCAGTTTACTATATCAAGTTATCATGGTGTATGTATTGTCACTGCAATTAAAAATTTGTGCACAAAAATGCCCCTTTAAAAACTGGTTTAATTATTTTATTTAAAATAAAATCTACATATTTTCAACTTTAAAAGCAATCCAATAAAACTAAATATATTTTTATGAATAAATATTTTGTTCCTCCTAAAAGATTTTATTCAAAAGTATTAGCCTTTTCAGTTACCTCATCAATCATAATCTTTCAAAAATGTTATAAAATTATGTTGATACAAATAAACTTTGCGCATTTTGTTTTTCCAAGAATAGAATAAAACAGATAACCTTAAAACAATTTGTTTTAATTATAAATTTTTAAAACACTTAATCTTGTGAGTATCTATTTTTTCATATTTATACATCATCCAATGAGTGAACTGATTTCGTATAATATCTATAATTTAAATCATAATGCAGTACGTGTCAATATATACAATGAAAACAGTATATAAATACTTATTTTTACTTTAATTAAATATATAATTTAGAAAAATATTCAATTAACAAGTTTATTAATATAAAAATTTCAAAAATCTAATTTTGTTTTTCAAAAACTAAAGTCGCTTTTATTTTCCATCGTGTTCAATTTAGTGCAATATTGATTTTTCGTAACTTAAATATTTTTACCAAGAGTTTGATCTGCTATCATCGAAGAATGAAATTAATACATTCGACACTAGAATTCAGCCTAGGTTTCTCAACAGAAGTTATTATCCAGTCATATGTTTTATGAATTCAAACGTTATTGCATGTTCATGTTCGTAATTTGCTTCGTTCACTGAACTTCGTGCTAATGAAATTAAAATCTGCAACTTAAACGTAATCTGCCCGTTATTCCGCTGCCTTGTTAATAAAATCGTCAAAGAAGAACAACTTTCGTGAGTGGCAAATTAAAGTAAAAAAGAAATCGCTGACTTCGATTCCTATATAAGGCTTGTTGCTCGAAAAATCTGAAAGTGTGTAGCCAAATCTGATATGAAATGACACAAAATCAATGTATCGGCATATATGGCGTTGTTTTTGTATTTATGAGTGATGGCTCAATACTTATACGAAGAGTACCTTCGTGGTGATTGATGTCATGGCTACCGTAATGTGCAACTGAAATCTTGAAAAGAAAAAAATTATATTTTTTTATTTGCAAATGTTGCCTTATTAGTTATACACTCATGTCCATAAATTAAGGATAATGAAGTTCAGGCAAAGAAAGAGACAGAAGCAAAACAAATTTGACTTATTTGTAAAGTCTATTTATTAAACAAAAGGTAAAGAGCAAAAAAAGATGCTATATGTTTGACATAATTAATAAAAATTGCGATTTTTACTCCTGGAGCAAATTTCAAAAAAGAACCTATTTACAAAAAACAGTATAACATGGTTAGTATGATGGTTAATATGGAGTATGTCTCCCGGACGATGCAATACAGGCCTTACAACGCCTAGGCATGCTGAGTATCAAATTATCAATCTGATCTTGGGGAATATTACACCACTCATCAAGCAATGCCCTCCGAAGTTCCGGTTGACAGGTGGGAGGGGGTTGACGGGTTGCAATTCGTCGGTCAAGCATATCCCACACATGCTCTATTGGATTCAAGTACGGTGAGTATGCTGGCCAATCCATACGGGTGATATCCTCCAATTGAAGGCACTCGTCTACAATGTTTGCACGGTGAGGACGGGCGAACAACCCGAAACAAACGTACATGTTGTTCCAGAATGACATCCCGATAGATGTGGCCTGTCATCGTTACACTCTGAACATGCAGGTCAGTTCTGGAACCAAGAATAATTCCTCCCCAAACGAGCCATCCTGCACCACCGTAACGGTGTCGTTCAATGGTGCTCTCTTGGTGGTAATGGGTACCTGGCGCTCTCCATGTGAAAGTCCGGCGAGAATCAGACTGCAAACTAAACCTGGACTCGTCGAAAAACATCACACAAGACCACTGCTGCGGTGTCCACAATGCATGCTCTCTACTCCAGGTTAATCGCAGGCGACAGTGAGTTGCGGTAAGTGGAACACATCTGACAGGCCTACGAGCATATAGACCAATGTGCCCTAAGCGTCTGTACACGGTCTGCCTTGAAACTGTCGTACCGGTAGCTGAAGAGAGCTGACAAGACAGGTCTAATGCTGTGCTCCGTCTATTTCTTTTGGCAGTAACTGCTAAATACCGGTCATCATTCGGCGTTGTAACTCGGGGGCAACCTGTGCTGTAACATCTACTCACATTACCATCATCTTGGAATCGTTGCCAAAGCCTGGAGATGGCACTCTGGGCGATTCCAAGTTCCTCGGATACTTCCAGCTGGGTACGTCCACATTCCAGTCGTCCGATAATTCTACCACGTACAAAATCATCCAAATGCTTCCTTTATGCCATAACTATGCGGTTATTGCACTGAAAGGCTTTTAAAGCGCTCGTGAACAATTTTATTTCTTTGCCACCATTCCTTATATACCCCTCTCTTACACTCTCGTCATTGTGACGTACTATCCGCGCCATCTGGTGGTTTCCTGTAATTTGCATATTCTTCTTCAAGATGTGTGTGATAATTCTACAAGTCAAATTTTTATTTTAGAGTTCAATTTCTGTGTGATTCTGAATTATCCTTAATTTATGGACATGAGTGTAATATTGATATGTAATGTCTGCTTTTAAATATAAAAGCTTTGAAAATTATTCATAAAATTATGTTCAAATTCTTCAATTATTATTTCTGTTATATTACAATTTAAATTATAGTCTAGGTTAATCAAAAAAATTCTGATAATTATTATGAATTTCCTTTGTCATTGCTGACCGTATATAACGCCTACTATTATTTTCTGGAGATTTCATTCTGGGTTCCAATCATAAATATAATTAATATAATAATATAAAAGAAGGAAGTATGCATAAAATTAAACATGATTCTAAGTTAGAGCTATTTATTTGAAAAAAATCCATATTCGTGCACAAAAAAGTAAACTGCAGCTACTTTATGCAGAAATGCTGTTCCACACAGATCATTGGATTTTTCATGACGGTTATATAGCAGCATCAGAATTATCCAGGCTGTATCTCGGAAGGCTTTTTGTATCACACACTCAATGCACCACCCCTGTTTGGAACAAAACCCCTAAGGGTGACATCTGAAAGGTTCGCAATCTTCGCTTCAAACCTAGCTGAAGGTCTTTTGGATTAGGATTTAACTTCCCTTCCCTAGCATAGACACTGGAAATTTCAGTTCGGCTGTTCTTATCGATTTTCGAATCGAGCTTCCTTAGTTTCAAGTTCCAGATATAGAAAATTAAAAAAAAAAAAAAATTAGATAATAATAAAATTATTATATAAATTTAAACCAAATGAGAAATTATTTTTGAGAATTTAATAACACAATCATGTTTCTCGTTTTTCATAAAAAGTATTACTTACATATAATGATTCAGAACCCAGATGTTATTTTTCTACTACTCACATATTTCAAAAACATATTCACATGATTAAAGTTTCTAAGTATTTTTAGTAGCGACGATGCGTATCTCATTTTTACTTATGATTCATGTTTAATAGCCAATTTAAATTTAAAACGTAGCACTTTAATTTATCGTAACAAGTGTTTTAATTTAATGATAACCACATATTTTCCTTTACATTTTATTTCATTTCATCATAAATATGTAATTTACTTAATAATAGTTATGAATTATTTCCCAAGTAATTAAATGTCTGTCTGCCGTACTCATAGTCGTTTAAAATTATAATTAGATTCTTTAGTCGTGATTAGTTTATTTCTTGTATAATATTTCTTTATTTGAGATATGTTATATGAAGAAATGAGTATTCTTAAATGTCCTTAAATTGTCTTTAAATCATTATTGAGAGATTAATGATTGGCTTTATTAGAGTAGAAATATTTATTAATTTTACCTGTTCTCATTGGCAAAAGAAACTATAAAAACGATAGGCATACTAGATTATTTGACTTTTTGTACCGTTGCAAAGACTGTTGGTTTTTTGCAAGTGAACCATGCATCTCCTAATCTGTGCTGATAACTTCCTTAAGTTGAACACCACTTTTGGTTACACTCACCACTCATTATTTTGTTTCAAAACCTATCCGTATAGTGCAGTATAAATGGAGGCATCTGTTCATTTACAAACTATCGACTGCACATTTCAGTCGTACTGAAAGCCCATTAATTGGCCAAGTTATGGACGTATGACATTGATATACTTATCATAGTATTATAGTATATGATATAGGATAGTATTATCATAGTACTTATCATAGAGATACCTAATTATTTGGTTTTTATTTTTATTCCAATGAAAGACACCAGAGTGTTTTGAACTCAGAGTTCTTAATTTGAACTGATAACTTCATATTTATGAACGTCCCTTCCTGTTACAATCATCATTTATTATTTGTTTTCTAAGCTATCAGTATAGTGCAGGTAACCAGTATTAATTATGGCCTCCGGTCATTTACTCCCTATAGCCTACACATACCAGCCGTACTGAAAGTGACTGTTGTGTGAACTTGATATACTCAAACAAAGTTATAAAAAACACAGGGAGACACACCTGATAATTTGAATTTTATTTTTTTTTAATTTGTTGATAATTGTGTTGGTAGCTTCTTAAGAGCGAACACTTCTTTCGGTGGATCAGTTATTATTTTATTGAATGGTAAGGAAAGGAAGGTAATAGGAAATATTTAAAGCTGAAATTGTTCAGCATATCGTATAGAATTGTAGAAAACCTGAAACACTTTAATCAGTTGATTGTCATTGTGAGGCTCTTTTAATCACCACAGATTATTTGTTGATTAAAGCTAGTATACGCCACCAGTATTACTTTAAATCTCATTTGTTTGCAAGCTATCGATTATGCAAAGAAGCATTATTAAAAGGTCACGACACGAGTTGAGTTAGTCTAATATTATTATCTAATATAATTAATTATATTACTTTAAAAAACACGCTTAAATCTCTTTTTATGCGATATATTCGTTCCTAATATTTATGTGTGAAAATAAATGCAAACCACATTTTTTTTAGTTGTACGTAATCTGTTATTTAATTCAAGTAACTTAAATTTACATTTTAAAATCTTTTAATTGAACCGAGAATGCAAATTAATAAATTTTCAGAATTTTCTTGAAACACGGATAATCTAGATATTATATTTATATTTTTAATTATATTTTAATATCTATGCAATGGAGTGATGACAAACAAAATATTCCAAATTAAAAATCATAAAAACATCGTATCTATATGTGATGGGTTAATGACATCATGAATTCAAGCAATTGTATAGTTTGTATTCCTAACTGGAAATAATCCAAATTCGAAAGTAAAATATTCATGTGCGCGAAAATATTTGCTCAATTGCTTCAGGTACGCAACAAATGGAAGTTGAATTCAACAATACTTTGAACCTTTACATTTTTGATGGAATTTTTATGGAAGTTTTCCAAAGAGATACATCTTACAAAGCCCCTAACCCCAGGGACCCTGCTTCGTATGTTTCTTTTCCCTGCAAAGGTTTTTTTTCACACCGACGGTGTTCCGAATGCTGGCTGCTTGGAGAATGACTGATCATCCGAGTGACCCAGGTCGGCTTGAGATAAGGAATAAGCAATCATTTTCCCTCTGCGCGCCGAGACCTGTGAGTATCAAAAAGAAATCGTCATAGAAAAATTCTCATAAAGGAACATGCTTTCGAGCCTCCAGCTAAAGCGAGACCTCAAAGAGTGTTTGGCTAAGAAGAAAAAAAAAATCTGTAAATCGTGAAAAACTCGCTGAATTTCTGATGCTTTTATATTTATTTTCTTTGTACAATATAGAAAAAAATGATACCTGAAAAAAAAAATGTGTTGTGCTGATTTATTTTCGATTCTTATCGTCGTAAAGTGTGTTTTTTTGAATTGCTTACCTAAGTAAAGGTGTGGTGTAAAGAAAAATAATTTTTATTCCTCCTTCTAACAATGTTCGGAGTATAATAATAAAAAAAAATTACATGATAAAACATTCTTTATAAATGCGGGATTTATCAAATTTTTTTAGAGGTATTTCTATAAAAATTTCATAAATGAAAAAGTCACTAAGTTAGGTCTATAACAGCTTTGGTTGATTTTTCGTATAAAATGAATAATTATTAGTTAATCAAATGGAATACATTATATGTCGCTAAAAAAAAAAACTTCTATACTATAATGAATATCACTAAGTTTAATAAAAACAATTTATGTCAGTAGGGAATAATATGAACTCAAAATTAATTACATTAAAATGAAGTTTTTGCCATTTTCACATTAATTTTGAAATATTAGAGGGACCGAAATCTAATGTCTTTTCTGCTCATATTAATATTAGTTTGATTACAAAATGAGTTGATAAATTATAAAGTCGTGCCAAAGACATATTAAGTTTAAAGAAACTTGTTTGCTTGTAAATAATTAGTTTTATTTATTCATTTATTTACTTTCTTGCAATTTTGGGTGAAATGGCTAACCAAAGAGAAGAACATATGCCTCTCCAGCATTGCATGCTTTTAAATTTCTCAAAGGTTGTAAAGCAACAGTTGCTGCCAAAAACATTAGACGTTTATAAACGCAAAAGGTGATTTTTCAAATCAAATCCGATAATTTTCCGACTCATATCGATTAGGAAGACCAATAACTTTAGACAATGAAAAGTTAAAGGGGAAAGTGGGAGTAAATCTGGGTCAGAAATTCGAGGAACTGTCAAACATCCTTAAACAATCTTGATCGACCTTTCGACCTGTCAAACACTCTTAAACAACCTTGATCGACCTTTCAAAGCATTTGCTGCAGAGTGGTAAAGTATGCTGAGCAGGTGTTTGAATCCCAAATAATCTGTCCAAGAAAACAAAACTAACTGATCCATCACATGCAACGTATTTCTTCAACTGCACAATGCAGAAGCATTTTTGATCACTTGGTCACTGGAGAAGAAAATTGGGTTATATTTGATGATCACGCAAAAGCCCGCTGCTGTCTCTGAATAAACCAAGTTTATATCACCAAAAGGCGCTTTTGCGTATTTAGTAGAGTTTTCGCGGAATTGTTCATTTTGACGTGCTGAAACCTGGACAAACTGTAAATGTAAACCTTTATTGTGAGCAATTGGATCGTGTAAATCTACCTTTAATTAAAAAGTGCCCAGCGATTGTCAACAGAAAAGGCGTTATTCTGCCATACAAGACTTAACATACAAGACTGCTCTCCGCAACATGAATCCTGGAAAAAATTAATGAATTGGGGGTGGGGGAAGTACTGTCTTATCCACCATACTCTCTGGACATTACACCATCGGATTTCTATTTAATCTGATCGCTACAACTCTTTATATGTGACATAAAATTTTGAAAATTTGGATGATATCCAAAAGCTATCTCCATATATTTTGCTCAAAAATCCAATTGATTATTATCGATCCGGCTCTGAAAATCTGCACATTAGATGGCAAAAGGTTGTGGACAATGAAGGTGATCCCATTATTGATTAAAAAATAAAAACTTTTTAAAAATTTATTTGTTTGAATTTAATAAAATAAATAAACGACATTGCTTTCCGACACCCCTCATATAAAAATTTACTACATTGTCTCTGACACATTTTGCATAAGCTGATTTTTAAAATTATGAAAATCATTATAAGTGTTAGATTTCAGATCCAAACTAAATAACTATTAAGCATTTAAATAGAATTCGGATCTTTTTACTAGTCATACGTGTTTTCATTACAGTAAACAATGCATTAAATTTTTGTTGAGAATTGATTGCAAGTCATATAATTTCTATTTTTCAGAATAAAAGTTCTATTTTCTATATTCTAGTCTATATTTCTATATTCTAATTTCTATATTCTAGTTTCTATATTCTATAAACTAGTCTATATTCTAGTTCTTATTTTCTATTTTCTATTTTCAGTTATATTTTTCCGATTTCTTTTCATAATCTTGTATAACTCCACTAGTTTATAGGATTTTATTCCATACCTGTTTATTTCTTTTAAAAAATGTTTATTACCTTCGAGCTATTTTGAAATAAAATCAAATATTGTATTATTGTATGCGCAATTTATAAATTGTGTTGTTGTAATTATTGCATATGAAATTTTATCTCAATTTATTAGTAGCAAATTCCTACTCTTAATATTGCGGGAAACAAACTAATGCTTAAGGATATGCGTGACGCCATACTTTGTAATATGTTCGGTGACATTAATCCACGAAAGACAGCAATTCCATCACAGATAATTAAATCACAAATAATCCATTTTCACCTCTCATCATGCTAGCTTTTCCTTAAATAGTCTAGTACGCGATCTGGATAGGAAGAAGCTGTCTACTACAGGCAACTGACCCACCCTCAATATGAGGTATCTTTTACTGTTCGTGCCGAGGCTTAAACGAGATTGACATGAGATATATATTGAATCCGACGTCATTAGTCTGATCTTTTCCAACGATCAGGAAGGTATTTTTAGCTTCCCCGTACACTTTCCTAAGTCTCACTGCCAAAATCCGTAGACATCTAAAAGGGCTAATAGAAGCACTAGTTGTTTTAAGTTGATTCTAAAGATGGAAATTAAATTACTGGCTCGCTTTTCAATTTCAAAGGAAGATTGTTAGTTGAGTTGAGGTACTGGATCTTTTGTAACTGGCTGGATTCGGATGAAGCCAGTTTGAATTTAATTAACACAATTAAAATAGGCGTTATCTTGTCTGAATTGCGGAGATGTATATATATTAGATGTAACCAAATATTTATACTTTTATTACAGTTGCTTTCTACAACATAACACATTTAAGAAACATAAATAGAAAGGCTTTATTGTGGTGCTTTTAAATGTTTCATTTAATAAGTAGAAAAATAGTTTTCACAACATGAAATAAACATTGCACATAAATATCATTGCACACAATAAACAATATTTTGTAAAAAGCATATAGTGTGCACTTTTCTGAGAATCAGTGACAGAATTCGAAGATGCCTAAATAGACAAAGGAATTAAATTGTTTCTTTTCATATACAAATTAAAGCTGTACGTTGAATCAAATTACAAGACAAATTACAACTAGTTTTATTCACATAGCCGCCATTTTGACACAGAAAATTCATTACCTTCTTACATGTGAGGACTCTTGCAATGTAAACAAATATTTGTAACTATATTGCCTTGGTACAAAAATTTGTACGTGACACCAAATTGTACTCACTTTTTAACACAAAGAAGTGGAAACAATTAAATAAAATTTTTCTTCTTAATGTGACTAAGATATAAAGAAGGCTTTGTAAAATAAAGCACACATTTATATGTTATCAAATTTTAAGAGCCATGTTTTCTTTGATATGTAAAGCATTATGTGCTACTTACTGTGTACATTTTCTTAAAAATATATTAAGTTAACACAGTTTCTAATAAAAAGCATTGGATGTTGTGCAACTGGGTGTATTTACTTTAAATTAATTTTGATTTAATCAACGCATTACACGAACATTCCGATGATGCGTATGATGAGAAGATATATATAATTGTGATATGGGTGCATATATATATATATATATATAGTACGAAACATCGGATGTTTCTAATTGACTCCCTAGAAAAATTATATATATACTATTAAAAAAACTTTATACATATATGTATTACAATTTACTTTATATATATATATATAATTCCCGTGTCACGATGTTTGTTCGCGATGAACTCCGAAACTAACCATCCGATTTTAACTTTTTTTTTAAATGTGTGTTTTGTTCCAACTTGAGACATAGGATAGTTTTTATTCAGATTTTTTTGTATTTAAATGCAAAATCGGTTAAAATCTAGCATTGAGGAAGGCGCCAATCTTGCAACCCTGAATTTTCGCCAATTTTCCGCCAATTTCTTTAGGGTTGCAATACTGCAATTATAGGAATTCGTAGCTTCATTTTTCGAACAATATAACGACTATTTTTAGACAATATAACGAATATTATTGTTTTATGTTCTACTTTTAAATTTTGTGAAAATTATATTGTATGAAATTTATATTATTTATATGCGAAATAAATCAAATGTATGTAAGTATTACCTGATTTGATTATCAATATTTTTATTTTCTAAGTTTGAATTTGAATTGGAATAAAATATATGGAATGAAAAGTTGTGAATCAAAACATTGAACTTTTCTATGCTTAAAGTTTGTCAACATGTGTTTTATTTGATTAAGAATTCTAAAATGAAATGGGATCTGCAAGATAATATAATATAGACAATATAATTTTAAAGAAATATGGTGAATTTTAAGGATTTTTTGAAAAGTGTGAAAATGAAGTAAACTGTGCAATTATTTGATATAATGATAACATTAAAATTTTATAAAAGGTATTATATTAGTTGTAAGTTGAAAATCAAGGACATTTTATTTTAAAAACTTTTGTTATTTAAAAAAAAACAAAGAATTTGAGTTATAAATTTGAGTGATTTAAATATTGTTGAAGAAAAAATTTATAAATGGTACTTTTAAGTTGGAAGTTATTTAAAGAAAACAAAACAACTAAATAAGTGTTTATATTAATAAAGGAGAATTTAAAGCTCATTAACTTTTCCATTTGTTTTGTGATTTCTTTCATCATAAAATAATAAAACATTTTTTTTTGGAAGAAGAAAAAACACATTTTGTAAATTTGAATTTGAATTGGAATAAAATATATTGAATGAAAAGTTGTGAATCAAAACATTGAACTTTTCTATGCTTAAAGTTTGTCAACATGTGTTTTATTTGATTAAGAATTCTAAAATGAAATGGGATCTGCAAGATAATATAATATAGACAATATAATTTTAAAGAAATATGATGAATTTTAAGGATTTTTTTGAAAAGTGTGAAAATGAAGTAAACTCTGCAATTATTTGATATAATGATAACATTAAAATTTTATATAAGGTATTATAATAGTTGCAAGTTGAAAATCAAGGACAACAAACAACAAAGAATTTGAGTGATTTGAATATTGTCGAAGAAAAATTGATAAATGGTACTTTTAAATTGGAAGTTATTTAAAGAAATCAAAACAAATAAATAAGTGTTTATATTAATAAAGGAGAATTTAAAGCTCAATAACATTTTTATGTATGTGCGTTTGTTTTTATTTACATTTAAAAGTTGGTTTTAATTATTTCTTATTTGAATTTTTATGCATTTTGTATTCATTCAAAACACCATAACACTAATATTTCTGTTCTAAATGCTTTGAAACTTCATGCAAAAGTTTTCTTTAAATGTATGAAAGGAATAGAACATGGAAATTAACCTAAATTCATAAATTAGTTTTATTTCAGTTTTTAAACTAAGAATTTTTGTAAATTT